>LAST02022387.1:0-10912 GCA_001273305.2 Sterkiella histriomuscorum
ACCCCAAAACCCCATTGTACCTTATTCTATTTTATATAGCGCGTTAAAATGAATAAAACATTATTAAATAATATTTCAAATTAAATAGGGACACTAAACACTCCCATCTTCAGCATAAATCATTAGAAATAACATCACAAAAATCTTCTAAAAAACATTCATTAATTAAAAAACTAATAACTTCAACTAATAACATACAATCAAATGTAAGCAGCATCAGATATTGGAGATCATAGTACAGTAGACGGCAGTTTTTATCACGACATTGACATGAATGGTATCCCCTCAATAAATGGCAGCGGGGCTTAAAGTTTTGACGCTTGCGGTTATGAAGAAAATATGATGACAGTTGACACTCGTAACTCAAAATGGCAAGCACGCTAACTTGGAGTGTCTTCAGCAGCAGCAAGTAAATCATTTAATCATTAGAACATGATGAAATATATGGCAAGGCGTAATGATAAGATAGAAAGAGAACAGCAAAAGGCTCAATAAATTTTAATTTGCAAATAGATCGAATAGGAGAATAAAAAGTGGGGCCCTGTAGATGACGAAGATGCAAAACATATGAAAAGAGAGGCCGCTAAGAGATAGAAAGAGTAAGCTAATTAAGCTAAAAAATTAGAAAAGCAAAGAATCATAAAAGATGAAGAGGCTAAAATTGAGAGCGCAAATCAAGTTTTGACTAAAAAGTAAAAAGCTAGGAAATTGTGAAGAGGAAGATTTTAAATTTGAAACTATTTCTTATAAATAGGCATTTTCGAATTATAGAATGACGTAATGAAATATTCCTTTGAAGTTTTACTCTATTGACTAGTGATGAGAATGAGAGTAATCTTTTTACTAAAATTAGAATAAAACTGATGAAGGGAAATTCAGAATCAATGTAAATATAGAAAATTTTAAATACACGCATAAATTATACTCAAGAACTGTATTAAGAACTCTGTCAGTGTTATAAAATAAATAAATTATATATCATGAGAATTATAAGAGCAAGCATAATTTATAATAACTTGAGTGATTCATAAATATTTGATTTTTATAAAATATTTAGCATAAAAATTACAACATAAATTATTCATTAATTAATTTACTATATGCTATATAAACATAAATTCATTTATTAATATCTTTTCCATTCATCTTTTGTTCAAATGGTGATACTTCCCCATCTCTTAAAGTTAAAATTTCATATCCAGGATCCTTTTCTGTAATCAGTATGATATGTTCCCATTAGCAAGAAGGTACTCCAGGTGCAGCAACTGTCCAGTTGTCTCTCCACATACTGTACTAATATTTGTGACTCATCATAAGAATTGGCTCAATAGTAAATGCCATACCTGGTTTCATCTCTTCCTATGAAGCTAATTTTGTTTTATGGTGATATATCATGGGTGGCATGTGCATGTGATGAGCTATTCCATGCCCTCCAAAATCTTCATTAACTGAATAACCATGTGCTTCTGCATAATCCCTAAAAAGCAAATTACTATGGATGATAATCTTACTCAATAATTTCTCCGATTCTCGAAAACTTCTAGCCTGGTCTACACTCTTATATAGCTGCATACATTGATTCACGGGTTACTTAACTCTATAGCAAATATTAATTCAAATTTTCTTACCAATCTTTAAATATCAGGGTGAACATTGCCTAATAGTACCATGCCAGAATTATCTCCATGGTGTCCATTAAGATAGCAGACAATGTCAATATTAAGATAATCTCCGTCTTCCAAAACTTTATCATTAGGTACTCCATGACATACGATATCATTAACTGAGGTGCATACACTTTTTGGGAAATGTTAATAATCTATAGCACTTGGGTAGGCATCATGAGAAACTATAAAATTATGTACTATCTCATCAACATCATCCATAGTCATCCCAATCTATAAGGTGAAGTTAATTAGTAAGAATCATTCATTATCGAAATGAAATTGAACTTATTTAGAATTGATTTTAATCATTATACCTTTGTGTTTTCTAATGCATGCTTTAGAGTAGCTCCAGCTAACTTTGCAGCAGATTTTAACCCTTATATTTATTCATTATTCATAACATGTATTTCATCTCTAAATATATCAGGATATACCTATGGCTTCTAACCTAAATGAAAAGAAATTTTATTATGGAAATATTCAAATGACTTAAATATTAGCTATTAATTTTTTTGTTAACTTACCAACATAAGGAGGCCTAGGTATATGTGAAGGCACAAATCTCGCTGGTGTCACTTTATATCCATTCTATATAGAATAATAAATTTTTAGTTACTACATCAAAATTTCACAAATCTTTCATCATCGCTAAATTATCTGATTAACTTACTGGAATTAAAGGCTTTGTATACCTTTGCAGCTTCTAAGCCAAATTTCTTTTCGAGATTTGTTAGAAAAGCAAATTTTTAAATGAGTTTGAGGACATTAAATTAATTTAATAAATAATGATGTAATAGTATTAAATTAAAATAAGTAAAATAATTAAAATAGATTGTGACTGTTAACTTTTAATTAAACAAATTAGTTAATTTAATTAAAATATTGCTCTATAAATGCCGTAAGACTAATAAAACATCCTGAATGTCAATATTAACAAAACAAATATGTATTAAGTTGTTGAAAACAATTAATAGTTATCCCGATAAAGGTTTTATTCATATTATGGTAATAAAAAAGAAAACACTCAAAATACTTATTATCATTAATCACATACAGATAAATGTGTAAAAACTTAAAATATCCAATTATAATAGTAATCATAATACATTAATCCTCAAAATAAACAAACTAATGTTTACTATAGTAATGATTACAGTTAATAAATATTTCATAATTAAAATGATTTGAATTAGAATTAAAGTAATTTATAATAGTAGCCTGTACATAAAGGTTATCATTCGTATTAAAACTCTTTAGGCTTTGAGAAATTTACACCTTAAACAAATATGAGTCTTTATCAAAATAGTGCAAATATATACAACCACACTAATTTTGATGAAAATAATTGTGAGATTTAAGGCAACTATTTCTTACAAGGCTTAGTTACAGGGTAAATTAACAATCAAAGTAAGCTGAAAAGTTATTATAACAATAGTTAAGGTTAATCTAGGCTATATACCTAAAAGACTTCAATATAATAGAATTCAAAGGAGCTCAAATCATTACAGAAAGAGAGAATAAGGAGAAAATAAAAATCCTTTTAAGTTTTAGATTAAACTGAAAATAAAGATTAGGCTTCTTATTACAATGTGTAAAATGAAACATAGTTTTAGTAAATGAATAAAACTGATTCTAGAGATAATGAATAACAAAATGAATAAAACACATATATAATGGTAAATAGTATCAAATAAGTTAACCGTAGAGTGATGAACATGTCATTCAAAGAAAAAAGAGAAAATAGACTAAGGAAGAAATCCCTTTAGCACACAACTAATCAAAGTCATTTTAATGATAGAAACGAATAATCCATTGAATCATCAAATTAATAACTCTAAAACAATAAAAGTCTAAATAAACTTTAAACTTTTGAAAAATAATGGTTATTGTTCAAAGACACTTTGGAAACAATAAATGCTTCCTCAACTTTAAATAAATAAGAGAATAGTTAAGTTATCGGGAGTAATATAAATTAATAGTCTATTAAATAATCTTTGTAATAATAATAGAATGATAAAACTATATATATAGAGAGATTATCTATTGATAAATTTGACTCTTAATTTAAAGAAGATAAAGTTTGTACTATTTTGAAATAAAATAAGCATCAATAATAGTTATTTAGTGATTAAAAATAATAGGAAAACTACAAGTCATAGAAAAATTTAGGAATAGGTGTGGTAAGCTAATTTTAGAGAACACGATCTATAAGTCCTCCAGGTATAAAAAGTTTTTTAAAAAGAGAACTTAGTGAAACAGATAGAGAAGTGTTCAAAAATGTTGTTAATATTCTAAACACATCAGTTAAGTTATAACAATAATAAAGCCAATAATAAGACATGAAATTTGAAGATAAGCTAATGAAATAAATTAAAAGTATACAAACCTCGTTTTTCTAGCCTTAGGGCATGAAATATAAATGCTTAACAAATAATTAAAGCAGTAGAAATATTAAAAGTCCATCTTAATGCATAGTTGCTACCTCAAATTTAATAACTAACGATATAAAAGAGAATAAATTTGTCAGTACAATAAAATAACCATTAAATAAAGCTAATTATTTTACTAACTCAATTGAATTAGATAATAAATTTAAGCAAACTTATAATAACACAATTGATGCTACTTCGCCAATTATGAATATGACAACGGAGTAAGCTACTTCTAAAAGAAAAAGTATAAACAATTTTGAAACTTAGTTGCACTAATAAGAAATACAATAATAAAATAACAGTAGAAGGTTAAATGAAAGAGCCTTTTAAGTCCGAATGAGTATTCAAAATCAATAACTTTCTAGTTAAAAAAATGAAAAAGTTAAACCAAGTAAAGTCAATTCGAAATAACTTCTAAAGGTAAATCAAAACAATCAACTTAAAATTACAATAAAAGATGATGATAATGATTAGAAAGAAAATCACATCTAAAAGGTTTAGCGCAATTTTATGAGTAATTATAAGAAGATGGGTGATAAAAATTAATAATCATAAAGTTAATTAGCAACGTACGATAGCATAAATAATAATTAAAGTAATAGAAATCATTTCATTCAAAACAATTCTAATTAAAGAGTGTTAACAGATAATAAAAATATCGAAAATTAAAGATCGACTATTAATTCGTTTTAAGGTGGAAAATTAATTGGAAATATGAAATCATTAAACAATAGATCAAATTATAATAAAATGAGAAAGATAAACCAGAAAATCGAGTTTAGTCAAATAGATGAAAATAATTGCAATGAAAATTATAATGTCAGTGATGAATATTAGGAATCAACTACAACATCTTGTAATACATCAAGTTAAAGATCTCCTAAATCATTTAACAATATTAGTAGAATCTAAATTTCAAGTCATTTTTAGGATGCAAAGGATAATTAGCAAAAACATCAAAATAAAACAACTTTACCAGCTTAACAACTAATCATTTAACTACATAAGCAACCTAAAAATTATATCGATAAATAAAATAACTTAAATTCATAAGGATAAAATCAAAATAGTTATCTTGTTAAATAATACAGTACCAGTAACTTATATAAAAATAAGAAATTAAATGAAGAGTCTAAAGATACTATAACATCCACTGTTAATTTATCAAAGAATTTGAAAAATCTTGGTAATAATGAAAACATTACAACTACAAGGCTAAGCTTAAACAAATAAAAGAATTCTTAAACTCTATAATTTTCGACTTAATTTTAAAATGAAAAGATTTATTAACAAAGATAAAATTTAACATTAAGCTAAGATAATAGTAATAAAAATAACTAAAATCTTGGTGGTGTAGCTACTCAAAATTATTAAAAATAGAAAAGTAAAATTGATTCTTCCAATAGTAATGATGATGACGATTAAGATTTAAGTGCTTTTGAAAAATTTGAGAAAGAAATTAAGTTTACTGTATTTAACGTTTTGTATGTGCTTTTGAAAGATGATGAAACCAAAGCTTGGAAGATAATATTGATCGGATTAACTGATTTCTTTCAAATATTTTAATTCACATTTGTTCATGCAGTAAGTTTTCATTTATTAATCGAATATTTTTTCTATGTAAAACGTTTCTAATTTTAAATGTTCACTTTTAATGATTCTGAAATGTTAATTATGGATTATAGCCTAATTTTCCTTGGCATGGTGACTAAGTTAGTCTTTACTATAATACATTTATGGATTTCTTTTAAGTTCCTGTTTGGCTTGGCAGACTTGATCCTAATTCGTATCTTGTAGTCATATACATTGAGATTTTCGTGATTGTTCTAGTTATATTGGATGTATTTTATGTCTCTTACAGTTTTAATAGAAAAAAATTTACTTATGTTTGGCCTTTACAAGCATTAAGAAGTTCTGTAGGTTTGTTTGTAACAGTGCTCTTTCTTCCTTTTTTAGGTATTATCTATTACTATTTTACTAATTACAACTAATATTAAAATTTAAATTCTAGAATCATTTACAACGATGATGCAATGTGATCAAAACCCAGATGATGGAAAACTTTATCATCACTTTATGCCTCATATGGAATGCTGGAAGGGTGTTCACTTTATTCATGTGGCTTGTTGCATCGTAGTGTCAATAGTATTTATAGTGATATGTATAACAGTCTCATTGACATTTTTCGATAATAATATAACTTCTAATGAACCTGAAGCTAAAGTTAACTAGAGAGCAGACTGTTTCAACCTAATTCTAAAAATGATCTTAAATTATGTATACTTATTCTTTGCACATGAACAATATCATTGGCCCCTAATTATCATTCTGCTTATCTTATCATATACAACTTTTGTGAACTTTAAAAATGGATGGCCTTTTCTAAATGATAATATTACAAAATTCTTTGTTTGCATCACTGGCACTTTTCTATGGGGAAATGTAGTATTACTGTTGATTAAGATTATAGAAAACACTCATTTTACTGGCGGCTTCTAAATATATTTCTTAGGACTCCCTTTAATTCTTGCATTAATAATTTTTGAACCTGACTCCAGAAAGAAACTTCTACTTAAAAATATTAATAATTTTGAAAGAGATGTTGATGTTGCATTGTAGATTAGGTATTTCTTAAGGTTAATATTGAATAAGGATGTCAACAGAGGGAATAATGTTATTATTAAAGGATATATTTATCATCATGAAGATTTCTGTCCCAATCCTGACTGCTTACTTAAGAAATATAAGTCTGATTTTAATCAATCTATAGAGGAGTGGAAACAAGATAAAAAAAGAGATATGTCTAAATTTAATGAGAATTTGTATTAAGTATTAATCTAACATGCCAAAAGTATGTATAGATAAGCTATTATAAGATTCCCAGATTCACCTACATTGAAGATATAATATGCAGTTTTCTTATTAGAAATGATGGATAACAAGAAAGACGCAGTCATCCAATTAAAACTGGCTTCCTAGCAAACCCCCGCTTTCGATGAACAATTTGTTATCTTCAGAATAACAAAATAGATAGAAGACTCTCAAGATGATATGAGTGAGGGAAATAGTCTTGGTATGGATATTGTTGCCAAATTAGCATTTGAGTCCACCTTAAAATAACTTTCAGAAGAAATTAATAAGTCAGCCAAATATCACTTTGAGTTTTGGACACAACTTAAAAATGAGAGACCAGACATATCTAAACTGAATGAACTCGGTAATAAAATTAATCACTCTGTGAAAATGATAGATGATCAATGGCATTATCTGCAGAAAGTTAATGCCAACTCTCCCAGAGCACTCAAACTATACTCTAAGTTCTTAATGCATATACTTAATGATAAAGAGAGAGGATTAGATTTCTATTTAAGAGCTAAGGAAGCCAAATAAAATTTCTTTGATGGTCATCAAGACGATATGTTAGATTATGATTCTTTAAGTTAGAATGGTTCCCCATTCACAATCGTAGATGGTAATTTAGGTACTTTGGGCTAAATATCAGAAGTGAGTGTTGGTCTGGCAAAATTATTTGGATATGATAGAACTGAGCTTATTAAGCAAAATGTTGACAAATTAATGCCTGATATTTATGCAAGAAACCATCATAAACTATTAGAGAAGACAGCCGGTACTGATCCTGAAACAGTTAACGGGAAAGAGAGATTTATATTTGGGAAACATAAATCAGGCTATGTTTTCCCTACTTTAATTCAGATTAAAGCAATCAGAAACGCCAAAAGTGGTTATCAATTTATTGCCATGTTTAAAATAGACAAAAAACAGTTCTCATCTTTCTAAGGTTATGTATTAGTAGGAAGAGACAAGAAGATATGCGGTTTAACATCTAGCTGCATGACTTTAATAGACATGGACCTAAAGAAACTCTAAAAACTAAACACCACAACTTAAGACCTATAACGTATTGCACCAGAGGTATTTGACATGGAATTAAATAACATGCGAAGTATTGAATGGCGCTTACCAGATCTAAAAAAAGCCAAAATACTCGAAGAATAGAAGAAAAACAAAAATGATAATGCTAAATAGTCACAGCTGTAGCAATAATCATAGTAATAGTTGTAAGTTAAGTCACAATTTAATAAGAATTACGGGGGCAGGAGTGGCTCTATTAATAACAGCAGAGATAGTAATATGCCGTATTACTCTAGGTTCTTACTGTCCAGTCTCAGTGCCATCACCATGGGGGAGTTCGGGGAAATTGGTTGGTATGTTAAGATAGTTCATTAAGATGAATAGAAAAGATTGAATTAAGATAAGGTAAGAGTGAAGAGTGAAAAGAAGAAACAAATTAGACAGCCACTGTTTCAATTCAATTACTATGCAGATAGTGGTTTATATGTCAGAGAGATTGTTGATAATATTGAGGTAAATAAAAACAAAAATATGAATGCCATTATTCAACTTATGGATCATAAAAATCAGGATTTATAGTCACCAAATAAGATTAGAAACGCAAATGATAACGACTATTTATTGAATGAAGAAGAGATAAAACTAGAGATGATGGGAGGTGAAAATAATGCAGATTTATCAGGTTAAAGACTAAATTCGGGAGCCTCGTACTATAACAGAAGTGAATACAATATGTATGATACAAATACCAATATGATTCTACTCAAACGCAAATGGGGTCAAGGCATTAACATATATAAGCTGGTAAACGGTAAATTTTACCCAAAAGATTATGATGAGGACCTCAAAAAGTAGTAAGAAGCTGAGGATGAGAGGAAAAGAAAAATTGAGGAGGAAGAGAAAATGAGTTTGATAGAGGATATTGGTGTGCATGATGCATAGAGCACTTAGAAGACTAGGAAGGCTTTGTAAATAGCATTTAATGATAAGTCAACACCAAGAGCAATTCAAAACCTAAAGCTAGGTACAAATCTCGTGATCCTATGCTTCTTGGTCTTAGCTATTACAGAGTATGCCTTCAACAATGCACAATTTAGTGATATAAATTCCAATTTCAACTTAATCAGAATGTCTTATGGCCGCATCTCAGAAATTTAGCGTATAGCCTATAACATTCGCACATTAATTAACATAAATGAGAAGAAATAGTAGGTGTATTAGAATTATACAACTGCCCCCGATTTTATAGAGTATATGAAATTAGATATTGAAGATGCCATGAATTCATTGTGGTAGTTACATGGTAACATAACACTGAATGAGTTGCAATAATCTGATAGGTAAAATAGTTTAATGCGTTAAAAGACAGTACCTTTATTTTACCGTGAAAATAAGTCTAAATAACCAAAGAAGTTGTTATATACTTTAACAGAAGCTGTTTATTAAGTCGCCTCTGCTATCTTCACTGTAAGACATTTACCACTGACAAGTTTCTATGATGGCTAAGAAGATTTATTCTTCATCATTTATAACTCTTACAATGATTTCCTGTAAGCACTATAAAGATCATCTGTGTATTATATGATGGATCTCTAGAAAAGAGCAGACAGCAAATTAACATTAATAATACTGGTGTTTATTATATCTGTGTGTGTGGTGTTAGGTACTATTGTTATTCTGCTGCCTATGATATTCAACGTTAACAAAGTCAGAATAAAAGTACTCTCACTTTTCATTGATATCCCTCAGAATAATGTGATTGAGTTAGCAGATAGATGCGAAGATTTTATCTTTAAAGATGATGAAGAATAGCCGGACGAAGAAATGGAGACAGTAGATTAATAATAATTACAAGAGTAAGAAAAAGATGAAGGAAATACATCAATCTTATAATAATTAAAGAAAAAGAGATAAATATCCAAAATACCCAAGAATGCAGCTAGATCATATGCTAGCTTATATTTGAGGTTTGCTATCGCAGCTGCTATTTTAATGGGCTATTTTGTTGCGATGTTTGTAATCTCAATTGATTATTTGAAAACTATTGGTTTTGAAACAGAATAATTGAATGTACTGACTCAATATGAATATGAAATGGCTTTTGCTTAAAATGTTTAGCGTGAGCTGATCTACAACTCTTCAATGCCAGTTCTCAATGCTGACAGTTTCAAAGTAGCACTAGATTCATTACTCCTGGTAGAGACACTTGGTGAAAGATTAAGAAGGGAATAACTCAATGGTGGTCACGGTCAATATTCAGAGGAATTTAAGAATCATTACATGACCAATCTATGCGATTAAACTTACATAAAATTCAATTTAATACCATTTAAATGTGAATCTATACTCAAAAGTGCCCCAATTAATGTAAGAAAATTAATACTATAATTATTAATATTTTAGGGTTATTAACTGATAGTAACACAGTACTCTTAAACTTTAAAGGAGAACTTTAAGTAATTTATTTTAGAATAAGAAGTTTCATAAAACTATACACAGCTGTAGTAGAAATTATATAACTCCCCAAGATTCTTGGACCTTTATTTAATACAATTTAGATTGATCTAAGACTCTAATAGGTATCTAGTTAAGGTACTATAGTAGGAGGAGACTGATGATTATGAGCAGAGAATTAGCATTAGACTTGCCTTGTTTATATGCTTCATCATTTGTATTATCATGAGTTATATTGTTATATGGCTACCATATGTCACTAGTTTGAATACTCAAATTTGGAGAACAAGAGCTATGCTAACTATTATACCCTTGGATGTGATGGTATAAATGCCTAAGATAAGAGAATTTTTAAACAGCTAAAATTTCTTTTCTAAAAAAGCTAAGAAATGATAATTATTAATATTATTATAGAAAATTTCTCAATTATTTCATTTAATATCTTAAAATATATTTAAAGATTCATTTAAATACGGGGTTTGGGGT
>LAST02022390.1:0-10030 GCA_001273305.2 Sterkiella histriomuscorum
CCAAAACCCCAAAACCCCGCTTGACTATATTTTGTGATATTCTTTAGCAAGATATTCATATTTGTTTTATAAAATATAAAATGAAATACCAAACAAGTACTTAAAAGCCTAACTTTGAGTTAACTCGTAGCTCATTGGCTAAATATAGAAGAATTTAGAATAAGATAGCACACAGAATAATGATTAAAGAAATTAAAAAATCAGAATTATAATTACATAAATCAATGTTTGGATAATTAAAAAGACTAGCATCTCATGCTGGCTCATGGTACCCTTCCGACTAAAAGAAACTTGATACTTAACTCAATGGGTATCTAGAAAAAGCTAAAGCTGAACTTGGAGAAAAGATCAGAGACAACTCATAAGGCAAAATTAGAGCCATCATTGCACCTCACGCTGGAATAGATTACAGTGGATAAGTGGCAGCTTTTGCTTATTGTTAGTTAGATCCAGATCAATACAAAAGAGTGATACTATTAGGTCCATCTCATCATGTTTACTTGGAGTAATGCGCATTATCTCTCTGTTCAAAGTATTAGACACCCCTGGGTGATCTTGAAATAGATAAGGAGTTCAATGATGAGTTGTTGAAAGAAGGTATTTTCAAATAAATGCCAAAATAAATTGATGAAGATGAACATTCACTAGAAATGCATCTTCCATATATCAAGAAAATAATTGGAGATGAAGTTAAACTGGTACCCATACTAGTAGGTAATCTAACTAGAGACAAAGAGAAACTATATGGAAAAACTTTAGCAAAGTATTTGAGAGATAAGGATGAGAATTTGTTTATTATTTCATCAGATTTCTGTCATTGGGGAAGAAGTTTCGATTATATGTATTTAACTGAAAAGATTGATAGGGATTAAAACACAATCTCGAAATAGATTGAAAGATTAGACAAGAATGGTATTAAGTTTATTTTGGATTAAGATATTGATAAATTTAGTGAATACCTTGAAACTACTGATAATACCATTTGTGGGAGACATCCTATTGGAGTGCTTTTAGAATGTCTGAAGGAAATGGATACAAAAACCTTCTCAACAGAATTGGCATAGTATGGTTAAAGTGGAACTTTAATCGATGATACTCATGATTCTTCAGTATCTTATGCAAGTATTGTAACAAGAGATGTTGTATGAATAAAAATAATATTAACTTAGTTTAATTTATTAATCAAAAACTTAATTTCATTAACTTATAAACTCAAATACTAAATAATTATTACTTATTTATACTCAATAGTCAACAATCTCTTTTCAATAGTTATTTCTGTTTGTTTAAGATGACTATCTTAAATTATTATAGTTTTAATTCAAATTTTAGCTGTTTCCCGATTATTAAGTGTTTCTGTATATTTAACTAACATTCTGTTAAATTACTTTACTTCCCATTGATAATAAAGTTTACAGTTTATCTGCTTAATTTCTGCTCCTTCCAGTTAGGCTTTATTGGGAGCTCTTTTAGCTTGCGAAGCCTGAAGTATTATGAATACCTTAACCACCACTTAAGTTCACAGAAATATCTTGATGGGATATTCTTCTCTCTTACATGATATTATTACCTGAGGTATTGTTAAGTGTAGCATTACCACTTCCACTCATTATTCTACTGTTATTGTTGCTAACACTACTATTATTTTAGCTGCCCATTTGTCGTGACTATGACCCACTATGATACGAAATATTAACATTGTTATTAGTAACTCCTCCAAATGAATTATACTATTACTGTTACTGTTATTGCTACTACTATAGATGTTATTAAACATTATTATTAGATAAGTGTTGAACTGGTGCTCTGAATGTTAATGGTTAATAACTACTTCCACTACTGCTTTTTCTTTGGTTATTAATAGAAGCTTAATGTTCTCTTAAGATTTGTTGTTAGTTATGATTTATAATTTGGGGTTAATTTTAAGTTATACTTGGCTTTCTTTCCCCTAATAATTTTGCAAAACCTCCTGACAAATTTGTCTAGCCTCTGTTTTCTTTTGAGGGATTTCTTGCAGTTGAAGGCATTAAATATTAAGTTTTAGGCTTTCTAGTATTGCTTTAAGTTTTGTTAGAAGTTATACTAGTCATAGTTTATTAGTTAGGAATATTTTAGGAGAGATTAGTGGTTTAGTTGAAAGCAAATGATCTAAAGATGTGTTACTAATTATCATTATTTCCCAAGAAATTATTGCTTGCATTTGATTACCTTGAAACTTAAGTCTAGAATTATTATGGGATGTCATATGATTTTTAAATTTATTGCTAATTCTTTTTTGCGTAAAGTATATTATTAGATGAAGTAGCATTCTTTGTTGATTAATTCGCTGAGTTAATTCTTGTATTAAAATCTTCACTCTAATTCGTTTCTATGCCTTAGTATCTTGGGGATGCTTTTATCATATTTCTTAGCTTCTAAATATTGTTTTGAATAAAATCTTATCCATTCAAATTATTTCTTTGATGATTACCCATTTCACGGTGAGTTTAAGCTTAACTCTCATAATTTTGTAATTTTTATAGTCTATTTTGAGTTATAGACATTAGATCATTATGAGACAAAGTCATATTAAACTTTTCTTCTTACAGTTCTTGTTACAGTATTCATGATTCAGGTAAAGTTTTCTGTACTTTTTAAATCTACTCAGTTGGTATCTCTTCCCCAACATCATCTAGTTCATCTTCTTCCTCTTCTTCATCTATATCCTTTTAATTCTATTTCTAATTTTGTTTGTAAGTATCATCATAATCAACCATTTAGAAGCTATTATCTTCTTCTTATGTAAGATTGAAATTGATAGTTTGTTCTCCTCCGCTTACAATCAAAGTACTCTTCTTTTACTTATTCAGCTATAGTTAATTATTTTTCTTAGCTTTATCATAGCCAAAGCTTAACTTCTTGCATATATTGCTAGTATTATTTATATTGTTTGTGTTACTGTCATTACTTGGAATCATAATGCTGGGTTATGCTGATTCTGTTGTTAGTACTTATTTAGCATATTAATTCTCTGAAATAATCTTATATTTGCTATTTGAAGAAAGCTCAAAATCATAAGGTCTACTTTCTCTTCCATAATCTATCAACTAACTTACTTATTCTTAGTATTCATCGTCGTAATCATTATCTTCACTTTTATCCTTATTGACGTCAAACACCATACCATAACAGTTAAGTTGGCTTTAATTCGTAGTGAGATTTTAATGATTTATTGCAGAGACATCAGGGATTTATGTTCTAGGGCTCATTGCCATTTCAATAGGTTCTGCATATTAATTATTGGAATATACACTCTCTTCTCTTCTAAATACACTCTTGTTATGAATTAGCATATTGTAATCTCCGTCAGGAGTTAACTCCAGCATTTAATAGTTTGCTGCCATTTCATTTAATAACTCCCTATTAAGTTGACTTGGAACAAATGATTCATCAAATTTTGGAGAAATGTGAAGAATTTTAGTTTGATTATTGATATCATCTTACTTCTTTTGCTAGTCTTAGTACATTTAAAAAGCATATTATATTGGCGTAGCTTATGAAGAGGGTTATTAAGATTCAAATTGTTATCTCATGTCAAAAGTCTTCTTTTGCATTAACTTCTTCTGAATATCTAAGAAATCTTAAGATACCTCATTTTATTAGATTTATGATTAGTTTGTTTAATCTAACTTCTTTGATAGATTTGCAATGCTATTTTGTACATTAGAAATGTTATTAGCACTTTAAACTCTGTGAATTATTTACTATTGCTATTATTACTAATGTTAAATTAATTATTTTTGGAATTAGTCTTATTCTTACTTTTCTAATTCATCAAACATATCATTTTATTCGATGTCTACTGAATACTCATGGTCGAGGACTGAGTTCATTTGGTATCTTTAATCACTCTTCTTCTTTGTAATATTAGAAGAACCATAAGCAAAGTTTGATCCTGGATCTGAAGGTTATCTTTAAATCCCCTCTCTGCTGCTTATTGGGTTTTTTGTTCTATTGATTGTTTCAAATTTTTCTTCATTACTTCCTTCAACATCTTCATCATTACTATTTTGGCTTTACAATCTTAGTTCCCCAAATGTAGATGTTTGTGGTACTGTGTTATAATCTTGAAGTTAATGATCATTGATCTTATCGCTTAAAATAATCATACTAGCCTAATGTTAATAATAGTCCTAATTTACACTCTGTGGGGCTTATGAGTATATTTTAGGGGGATTACTAGTTTAATAGCTTTATAAATGATTTTTTTATTCAATACTATATTGTTGAACTCCATAAGGATTTTGATTTGTACCTCTAAACATTTAATATGACTCACTAGTGCAGAGTGGATTGATTTTGGGACTAATATTTTTACTGTAATTATCAAAGATTAATTTCTTTTTATGATTATTTTCTGTTTCTTCGTAAAGTTAATCTGGAGTCTAGGTCAACTCTATTTGTAGTTAATTCATTTAATTATCAAAACTTTAGTCTTAACCAAACATGTTGTTTACAGAAGACATGTAACTTTTATCTAGATCTTCTTGTTATTTCTCTTTTATTCTACTTATTTAGTCCCTGAATGCTTTGTTCATATCTTTAATTGAAACATTGAGTTAATTTAAATTTTCGTAGCTTTATTAATGATGTGTAGAATCTTCTTGTTTTTATTAGAACTGTTTCACACTGTTTTTCTTACTCTACTTATCTTAATAGTCTTTGAGTGGAATAGGACAGTCTAAGTATTATTTTTCAGCTTTTACAATATCATTAATTACTTAAGATTTAGTTTAGTTTCTTGCACTAGAGTAGCCAGCATCATTTCTTTTATGGTTAAAGAATTTTGTATTGTTTAGAGTTCCTTATTTTTGATTTGAACCACTTCCTGGAGTGAAGCTGAGATAATCATTTAACTTTGGCTTTTTACTTGAAGATTTATCCATTATTTGTGTTTAATTTTAATATAAGTTTGTTTGATAGTTTTACTTTTATAAACCTTATAAATTCTATTTTGCTGCGGATTTTGCAGGTTATTATTGAGTCCTATAATGAGTTCTACTTGTTTAATTACCTGTTTCTTTATTTGAACTTTTATTAAATACATTATTATTGTGAACATTTTGTCCTTTATTGCGCTAATTTAAAATCAAAGACATCTCAACTGGTTACTATAAAGTGAAGGATAAATTAGTCTAAGCACCAGATTTATTGATTAGCATAGTATCCTCTTACAAATAAATGTATGAAACCAAGGATTAAAATGCATATTTATAATTGTTCTTCTTGATTTCATCTAATTTCTTGAATAAAAGTAATAAAGAAGGTTTCATAGATCTTAGGTACTTTTATCTTATTTTAATATCATCAATAATTTATCTAAATCTTTTGAAGTATTTATACTTTTATTGTTGCTCATGAATATGAGACATCATTTCAAGAGCAATTACTGCTCTTTTTTACATTGATATTTAGAGTTTCCATTATCTAATTGCTGATTAATATTAAGCTTTGAATGTATTCTAGGTTAATTTTAAGAATAAATTTTTTAGTGTTGCTACCAATTAATTTTTCATTTAAACTTTTTCTTTATACATTTTAAAAGCTTGTTTCAAGTTTAATTCATGAATTGTTGTGAGATGGAAGGCTAATTTTTGTTTCATATTTGCAAACTAATTAATTTGATTAAATGCATTCTATCTTTGTTTGTTCTATTACTTATTAATTACTCTTTGTAGCATTTTCACATTCATTTCAATCAGTCTTTTCTCATTTGCCCAGTTAAATATACTTCTTAAAGCTTTCTCTTAAGTTTATTTATTTTTCTTAATCATAACGTTATAAAGTTAGTTTAATGCTCTTTATCTTTTCTCTTACTTAACCTTTTATAACTATTGATAATATTCAAAAATTGCCTTAAAGCTGAGCTGTAAATTTTAATGAATATTAATCAATATTATAGAGTCTACTTTAACTAAAGCGGATGTCTATTTTGCAAATTACTTTTGTTTTTATTATATAAACACTCGCAGTTACTTCTCCTTATTTATTTTCTTGATTCTTTTAAACCCATGATATTTCTAATTTGTCACTGCATTTTTCATAATTTATGAAATAATTTTAATGAAATGTTATACCTTTTGTTCTTTTTATTTGTTCAGATGACTTATTTATCTTATATTATTAAATGCCCATTATAATTACTTATTCTATACTTCATTAATTAAAGCTAAGCCTCTTCTATAATTTTCATAGACCTGGAAATATTTCTGATGGACCATAAATGATGAAATATTTTGAATATTACTTCCTCGAATTTAATTGCTTTAATCATTTCTTGGTGTTAAGGAAGTATTAGTTGCATCTTTTATATAAGGAGAATGATGCAAATTGACTTAAGGCACAATAAAATTAGATATTGCATTTATCTAATCTTATTAATGGGATATTTCACTCTTTAGATTCTTAAATTTTTCTTCTGTCAACATCATAATGTGGGTTGTGTTACCATTATGAGAAGGAGTTGAAACTGATTTAATATTGCTTACCATATTTTCCTCATTAAAATGTTGTACTTAAGGACAAATCGAATTTTAACTTTAATTAAAGATAAAACTTTGAGATTAATCTGTCTATAAATGCTATTAGTTTTATTAGTAATATTGCTAGTATGGATAAGATGATTTTTAAAAGGGTACTTAACTGCTAATTTCTGATTTAGTATCGTTATTTTTATTTGGTTAATTTAGATTTAGGGTGAAAGAATTTATTAGTCTATTATTTGCACTATTAACATCTGATACTCTTATCACACATCCACCGTCATATGCACTAGCTTCATCAAAATTAATTCTTCTTTTAATATTAGATTATACAGATTGTTATTTAATAGACTCTGGAGTACAACTATTACTTATTGTGTACTCTATTTCTAAGTTATCTTCAGTTTAATGAGTCATTCTTCCAAATGATTCTCTTGGAGGTAGCTAATTTTAATTGTTTTAGACTAAATTACTGTATCTCTATTGTAAGTTTTGAATTTAGCTTAAGCTCAATAGTTATTGTTAATTACTCTAATTTAAAATTCCTTGACTAGTTTGATCTCCAAACACATAATAAATACCTTCACTCTCATCTTGAATTGATATTTGTGGTTAAGCTTATGCATTATCAGTTGTTTTCTAGACATTATAAATAACATTTTAGTCTTCATTAGATTATTATAGTACACTCTATTGCATTGATATTTAAGATTCATCTTTTAATGGATTTATTTCATAGATTTATGTATTACTTATAACTTTATTGTACTCATTTTACAATTAATGTTTTCTATTGTTTATCATTGCATGCATAAAAGATCTCTTCTTGAATTACTCGCAAGAATTGCTGCTTACAGATTTTTAAGGAACAAATTTTTAAGTATTTTAGGGAAGTTAAACATTAGCTTTTTAATGATTTTTCAGCAGGTTGCTTCTTCTATCTAAATGACTTGCTGAATTTTAAGTAATATTGAATCCATCTGATAATTCACTGCTATGCTATGATAGAGATGATTTATCTTTGTCAGATGCTTTAGAGTTACTGATATCAGAGTGATTAGATTGTTATTATAATTAAGATTAATTAAATAGTCTTTTGTTCTAACTGTAAGTATTTAGAATTCTCTTTGGTGTTGTGGTTCTTCTTGTTCTAATTTTGATATTATCGATAGTAATCTCCATGGACTCTTCTATTCCCTCATCAACTTTTCTGGTTGTTCTTACAATGCTTGCTTCTTTAGAGCATATTGATTATTATGAATTATTTTAGTTTTTTTCCTTACCCATTACACTACTGTTATTAAAATTGTTAAATTTAATTTGATATTCCACCCTTTGTTCATCCTAATCTAATTGATTTTGACTTATATTATCATTTTTATTATCCTCTTCCTCTTCATTATCATAATGTTATTATATACTAATTTATACAGGGGTATGGCTTTGATCTATCAGTATAATTTATTCATCTTCATCATCATCGTCTTCATCGCCCTCACTTGTATAAACTTAAACTTATACTTACTCATTTTTATCATCATTTTGATTTGTATCAGTAATTTATTATTCTTCTTCCTCCTCATAATCTTAATCGCGATGTGCGTTCATTTCTTCATCTTCCTCCTCGTCTTCTAAGTCCTCATCAGCTTCTAACAAACTACTTTCTTCTTGCAGATTGTCTCTTTTCTTATTTTATTTGATCTTAATAAAATCATCATTATCGTCATCATCTTCGTTATCATCATTTTTTATCACGTTTTTGGAACTGTCTTTGTTTAGAGTGGTTGGCTTGAGGTTTTAGTTTAGTGCTAATGTAGCTGCTCTTTTGAATAACTATTCATTGCTACTAACAATTGTACTGCTATGTTTAAAAGCAGGTTGCTGTTTAATAGGACTACTATTATGTTTTTATTGTGTTTTATCACTGTTTATCTATTGTGGTTTAAGTAGACTCATTAGTGCTTCTTGTTTTAAACGCATGCGCTCTGTGCTTGACTCTCTATATTAATCATCAACTAACTACTCATTAGCATAATCTGCTTTACTCATGCTTAACTTCAGTGGAGATATCATTTGACCTGTCTTAAGTTTTATCTATTTATTATGTACAGGTGAGTCACCTCTTTTTATGGTTCCATGATTATTGCTAATAATTTCATGTTGTTTACTTGCAGAGTGATATTATTTAGAATCCAAAGATTAAGTTAATTGGTTAATGCCACTATTTCTTATCATGACACTATTTTGTGCTTTTTATATCATTTAATTTGATAGGTATTGCTTCTAACCAAAACTGTGATTATTCTATTATTGTTAGAATTATTGCTACTAATGTTGTTGATGATACTGGAATATAATTGATTATTGCTGTTGTGAAGTGTTATCAAACTTTCTCTCCATAGTTAGCAATCTCTTTCTTAATAAACCCATTAAATGGTAGGCTTTAGTTAGCATGGCTTTTTCTTATTCAAATTAGGGATCTATTTTCTAGAATAATCTTGAGTGTTTAATTATTTTTTAACGGAGTTTTAATCGTAATTATTTCACTTTACGTTTTTATTCTTTTAGTGCCATTGAGTCCTTATTGTTAAGTTTCAACAATTTAATATCAGAGTCAGATACATATTCTAATAATGGTGTAGTACTTCTTGACTTATTTTATTTCTCTGTAATTCTAGTATTATCAATACTACTGCTGTTATTAAGATGGCTTTAATTTAGTTTATTGCTAACTTTCGATTTCTTTATATGATTCAATACTTCTTAAGTACCCCTATAAAAATTAGTTGTGATATATAGGATTAAAAATTAAAGATAAACTATAAATAAGATAGGATAATTATTCTTTTAACAAAATTTTTTTAACTTACTAATCTAAATCTGCTGTATTATTAAGTTCCTACATAATTCCAAATTAATTTTGCTTCTTGCTTGCACTTTCTACCAAATTTAAAGCGTTATCATTTTTGTTACTTGGTTCATTAAGTGATGAAGAATCATTATCAAAACTTTAATTGCTTTTCTATTCCTATTACATATCAACAATTACATTTTAATTATCATTAAAACCATCCTATTATTAGAATTGCAACTATTGTCCAAATTTTATGTTATCTAAGGACCTTCTAACTTTATTATTAGCATTTTTGAAAATTTTCATCTCCAATTTAATAAGCTATTCTTATTATATCTTTAGTTATATTAATTGTTATTTTCTTTCTCTTCTCACTCCTTTTAGTTAATCTCTCAGTTCTTCTAAACTCTTCTTTGGGATACCAGTAATTATATTTTGATTTTACTGTATAAACTTATTCTTCTTAGCAGTGCGATTGTAACTCTGCTTATAGTGATAACTTAAATCTATATCATTGCTTTTCTGTGAATCTTATTGTTAGATTTGAAGAATATTACTAAGAGTGGTTCCCTCGGGTAAGTTATAACTTTCTCGAATATTACTCAGCAATCCACTGTTTAATGAGTCAGAGTTATTATGATTATTGTTATTATAA
>LAST02022391.1:0-10082 GCA_001273305.2 Sterkiella histriomuscorum
AAACCCCAAAACCCCAAAATGAATGTTTAAAATTAATATTAAAAAAAAATAATATAATTAAATCATTGCTAATTAATCTTAATAATCTTCTCAATTTTACTTCTTATTCTTTCAGCAATAATTTGATCATGTAGTTAAACGCTTAAATTTTTATCTTAAAAGCCTATTGTCAAAAGCGAATCTTCAACAACTTCAGCATATTATATTTGTTTAGTATCATAGCACCATTTAATAGAAACTGGTTTTCTTCTATTTTATGACTCTACTTGATTTTGTTCAGCTACTATCATTGCCAAGTTATTTAAAGTTAAGAAAAGAATAGACCAATTATTTTCATTGCAATCAACCATTGTAGCTTCATAAAAGAACTCTACTATAATGTCAGTTCTTATTCTAGGTACCTAATTTACCCAAAAAGCATGAAAATCATCATATTCTCTTATTATTCTTTCAGTTTCATAAAATGGTCTTGGTAGTCTTAGTCTGCGATCCTAAACTAGCTCTTCCACATTTTTAGATGTATTTTTAATTCCTTCAGATGTCAAAGAGAATAAATCAAGAGTTCCACTTATAGGTTTTACAACTAATCCTGTTATACCTTTTGCTGTGCCTTTAAAGAATCCTGAAAATCCACTTCTTTTAGATTCTTCTAATGGTTATGTGTAAACGCCAGTAATTCCAGATTTTATAGAGTTGAATGCAGATTTCAAGCCTAGGGATAGACCTTGGCCTATATTTTAAGGCTTTTTCTTAATATTATCAACATCCCTTTTCTAGATATAGTCCTTATCATTGCTAAGTACCAGCAATCCTTTGCTTACAGATGAGACCATTTTACTTGCAGATCCTATTGTTCCTATCAACGTATTTTTAACAAGGGATCCAGTACCTTTAATAATGCCTATACCACCTTAAATAGGTCCTTTTACAAATCCTTATGCAGGTTAATAGAAAAAGTCCTGAACACCAGTACCTAAAGCATTTACGAAATTACTTGGATTTCCAAGTAAATTGCTAGCACCAATAAATTTCAAAATATTCCATTTGAATCTTTCAGAGTGATGCTTCTTAAGTTAGTCAATAACATCATCGTAGTCTCCAAAAACATTTTCAAGTACTAACGCATTAAGTTTTATAGGAGCTTCATCAATACTGCTGATAACCAATCCCAAAGAACTTACTGTTTTGAAAATGTCGGACTCTTCTAGCTCAAAAGATTCTGTATTCATTAATGAAACAACTAGTTCTACTGGCCCTGCTTTATATTCCTTGATGTATAATCTTTATGACTTTTGTTTGAACTGTTCAGATTTCCAATTTTATCTTTACACTTTTGTTTATTAGTGTAACATTTGGAAATCTTAGGAATGCAATTTTCTAAGTAAATCTTATCTTGTTGATTTCTACTTTGACAAAGAGAGTTAAGCGCCTTCTTATAAAGCAGTACTCGGTGAATTATCTTTCATTGATTATCCTCTTTGTAAATTTAAACTACTTGCAACAGTTCTTTACTTGTTTAGCTTTGGTTATCCCAATGAGTCATCTGATTAATACTTCTAAAATTTTTGCCTTTTCTACTTTGCAGATAAATTTATTTTTACTTCTTCTCTGTTTAGTTCATCATTTCTATTTAAATTGATAATTTCGCTCTAAAATGTGCCAAGTGTCAACCTTTTTTAGCTAGTTTTTGCAGACCTTGGAGGATTATTTTAGGGTTAAATCTAGACTTATTCTTCTTTCATTTTGAAGAATTCTGGTTCTAATTCTTAATTTAAAAAATCTGACTCTGATTCAAAGATCTAATGCATCCAAGTCAAGTTTTTATTCAATAAAGTACCTATTTTAGAAATAAATTTCGACAAAAGCAGAATATGTGAAAATTCAAGTTTGACTTCTAGAGTTTAAAGTAAATAATCGACCAATTCAAAATAGGCAACATGGGGAATGTTTTTTCTATAATCCAAAGATAATTAGAACACTCCAATTTGATAACTTCTAAAATGATCCTTTCTTTATAGTTAATTTTCATCATCCTCAATGAATTCTGGTTTTATATACTTTGGTTTTAACATAACTGGATATATTGGATCATTTTAGCTTTGATTATCAATTTACAAATAACCAATTTCAAATTCTATCTTAGTATCAATTTCTGTGTCAACAACTTTTGCTTGGACTCTTTGCAAATAAATTACTAACAGTTCCTTGTTTTCCCCTATAAGAGAGAAGTTTAGTTATTTAAGGTTAAATTCATATATTGCCATTTAGGAAACATTTTCATCTATAATTTCTCCTCTGTCTTCTTGATTAGTAGCGGTAATGTGAGTATTATCAACATCTGAAAATCTGATTACTTTTGTATATCCATTTGTGAATGTACAAACATGTAAAGTAACTTATTCTTAATACCCAACCTGAATCAAATAACTTAATTTCTAATTAAGTTAATCAAGAGCAAATCTCAATTAAACACCTTAAATATAATAAGATTAATCAGTATTTAAATCTCCATTAAATAAGTCTACTTCTAGCTCATGCTCCCCTAAATGGTTTGACCAAGTAAAAGCTGTAGAATCTTAAACATTAAGTAAATCTGCATATTCTTATTAACCTACTTAATGATATCTTAAGGCAATAAGTTTGGAGAAATTTTCAATTTTATAGGTGGGTTAAGAAACATCCTCTTCTTCCACTATAATAAATATGGTATTGTTATGAAGTCTTCTATCGACCTTTAAGTATCTAATTTTCTATCTTTAGGCTTTAAATTTCCTGTAGTCTTTGGAAATTTCTTTTTCGTTATTTTATTCTCTCATTTAGATTGAGATCTATCCTAATTGAGATATATCAAAACCGCTTGACCATTTATAATCAAAATCTTGCTTTTATTTTCCAAAACTATCGTTAGCTAATTTTATTGACACAAACTTTTCTTTGTTTATATTCGCCCAATGAAATGGTACTCTCTCTTTACTTGGTATAACAAAGGGGATATCTCTTCCATCTAATTAGGCTGCTACCAAAATATTTTTTGTGTGATTCACAAACACATAAAGCGGTGTAATAGTCGTAATCTTAGTGTAAATATAGTCATCCTTAGCTAAAGATTGTGTTAATTAAAGAAATTAAGACTTACTAGCTAGAAAGATTTCTGTGGAATATGCAAACTCAAACAACTAGTTATCTTTTGAAAGCATAAATTTATCATTACAACCTGGGTTAAAAATATTTATTGGGTTTGAGACTTCTAATGAGCCTTCAATTGATCCATATACTTCTTGTCTCTAAATAAATTTGTCAAATACAAAACGAATCTTACGTCAGAGAGCATAAATATCTTCTTAGATTGACCGAAATTCTTGTCATTATCTGCACCAGCAACCATATCCTTATAATTCTTCTATTTTATTTATCTTTCATTTGGCTATGAGTAATAGAATGATAGATCTTATTAAGTATTATTTATCAAGCAATTTTTAACGTAAAATATAGCTTTTTTCCCTGCAACTTTTGTACTTGTTGAAACATACAAATCAAGTGTCCTTCCAACATTATCATATACTTATACCTTAATTTCTAAATCTTTTGGAGTTGTACAATCTAGAACAACAAGTTATTCCTTGTATCCTTCTATACTGACTTTAATCATTACAGGTTATTATAATTTGAATACAAAAACATGCTTTTCTTCTTCTTTTAATAAATCAAAAGAATCATACTCGCCATTTGAGTCCTCATAAGTAATTAATATTGGTACTGGCAAGCAATTTTTAAGTAAAAGTGGTGGTCTGAAGGTAATATCATAAGCATCTATAAAATCTGCTTTTTCTTTCTTTATAATTGTAAATGTTTTTCCATGTTTAAGGAAAGTAGTCCTATCAACAGGTAGCTTAAGTTTTAAAGCATTTATAGGTAATAAGTCAGACCAATTTCTGCTAACTTTCTAAAAATTTTCGATATCTCCTTTGAAATTTAAAACTTCTTCAAGTAAGATCGACTCATCATGATCTTGTTATTATCTTTTAGACATCCTTCTTTACAATCTTGGTGTTTCATTTTCATTTTCATCATCAACTTCAATATGCTCCTATTAAGATGCAATTCTTATTTAAAATCTACAATTGTTTATAGTATCTGGAATAGGAAGTCTATCACCTGCTGCAAGAGTTCTAATTATAGAAGAGTTTTTGAATCTTATATGAACTTCATAATCAAAAAAGGTCTAGTTTACAAAAAGATACTATGTCCTAATTGTCAAAACCTTTTTCATGTTTACTTGAGTTACGCCATAAACGTAAAACTCACTGTTATTTAATTTCTCGTCATCTTTTACATAGTGCTTTTTGCAACCAACAGAATTAAGATTAACGCTACTTAATGGAATATTCATTCCAGATCCACTTGTAATTCCTCCATTAGATGGCCCTGCATCCTCAAAGAGTATTTTGATAAATTCTCCTTATTAACCAGAAAATTAGTGAGAATTGTAAATATTCATTTATTATTTTACTTAAAGTTCATAATCTACTGCATAATCAATTGACTCTCCTGGACATATTACATATACTCTATTTAGCTTACTCTGTTATTAACCATTTCCTCCTCTAAGAGACATAGTTTACATATGACTGTGTAGGCTCTTGCGTCCTCTCTTATCAGTGATTTCTCTATCATTTAGATTGTTTAGTCTTTTCACTAACACTTTTTGGTTCGTTTAATTACATATTGAGTATGGAGTCACAACATCCTCTTCTTTCTAACTCTATTCATATTCTTCCTCTTCATCAATATCTTCAAATGTATATGCTTTCAAAGTCGTACTTAGTTTCCTTCTCATAGTACCACCTCTATCAGCTTATAAAGGTTCATACTCATTTAACTTTTTCTGAATATGTTATATTTCTGACTCATCTGAGCTTGATAACCATGATTTATAAGTATTTGAAAGATTCTTCACTAATTTTTCGGTAATGTTGATACTAAGAGATTAAGGCAACTCACATTACATCATTCTTTTTTAATTTTTAAATTCCTCCATAATGGTAAAATGAATTTTAAAAGTCTCTATAAATGGTTCCCATTCACCTGCTTCAGCATTATAATAATTTATAGCAGAGCTAAATTATGTTATGCCTGCTTTCTAAGTTTCATTTGAATCAGAAGAGTAATGAAATTCTGAAATACTCATTCCTAGTACAGGAAAGAAGTTTTGCAAATAATCATTGATTATTAAAATTTTTAGACCATAACTTACTACTTAGAATTAATCTACTCCTCTTTCTTCTTTGATTGCTTATAATAAATTCATGAAGTTTTATGTTGTGCTATCAATATCATAATCAGAATTTGCATTAAGTGATTTTGATGCATTTGGTGACTAATATTTCCAATAATGTTCGTCCATTTGAGTCATTGTTTATCCCTCATCAACATCAAGATCGTCAAATTCTTCATCTGAATCTTCATGAATTATGTCTTAATTTTTATGAAATTTGCTTTTATTTCCGTGATCTGGAGTTTTAGCTTCTTCTTTTTAATTACCATTTTCTTCAATTTTTTAGAACACCTTTTATCTTAATGTAAATGAATGTTACAATCTATTAAAAGCTATAGAAGCTCTTTTAACAGAATCAGTAAAATTATCAGTTTTAATTGGTTAATTTTTTCTAGAGTTCATTATTATTGCTCGTTATTTTTTTATTTTTTCCAATCTTTTTTCTGTATCTTAATCATTTTCATATTCATCACTGTCAGATGTCAAAAAACTTTCATCTAATTGATCACTCTATGCATTCTTAGTTCTTTCACTTTACTCTTCAATGGAATGTAAAGTCTAAGCTTGCTATAAATTCTTTTTGGTACTTTTCATAGATGAATAATTATCTTCATCATTGCCCAATTCTGAATAAATTATATAATCATCCTCATCTTATAATGCTTAAAGCTCTAATTTGTTATTTCCTGTAGATTCTTGTACTATTCTCATATATTCTTAATTGAGCATGATTCCTAAATGATCTACGATTCCTTTAAGTATTTATAAGTCATTGAAGGAAAGTTTTAGTAAAGTTCTCTCAAGATTAGCTTCTACTTTTGAGTATGCTTTAAATACATATCTGTCTGGACTGTTTAAGTATAGTCTATCATTTTATTTAGATAATTCAATTATATCACTTCGATTATAAAATAATGTAAATGGAGACATCATTTCTCTTTTTCTGACTTATTTGAAATTTTTACCATCAAGATCTGATCCTAAACAAAAGAATAGACATAAGTCTGAAATTGAAATCTGCATAATTTTAGTGGTTGCACTAGTGTCAATTTAAGTATTGCTTTGATTATATGAAACGGAACTCCTTCTTGATGAATTATGTGATCTATTGGAATCTAATCCATTCAAATCATCTGTAATGAAAGGCTTATCAACAAGCCTTGTTTTTATCTAGTTAAGCTTTTCTCTGATATAGGTAAAGCTGGTATTTCCTTAACAAGCTATAGTCTTTGGATATTTACTTTCATTTTCGAAACACAGCAAGCTTTATGTAATTAAACAGCAAACCTCCATTCTTGCGGCATTTCCATAATCAGAGTCAAAGAAATTAGGCTTATCTCTTGAATCTTCCTAATATTGTGGCATACTATACACAAACATTTCAAACATCATTAAAAAGATGTGAGGTTTAATGAAAATCTTTAGTTTTTCAATTTTTGTTTAAATCAATTTTTCGCCATCTGCTTCCATATGAATATTCACTACAAAATTTTTCTTTGCCATTTTTGCTAAAGTTTTATGTTTTTTTTCTGGCGAAAGCTTGTTAATATTACTGGAAAGCTGGAAGTTATAGAAATCTGTGTTGGTACAAACAAAATTCTTTGATGAAACAGGTGCAACTACAACCTATTTCATTTTTGTACTACTGTCAAATGCTTATTCATTATGTAGTATAAATACAGTATGAGACTTGACAATGATGGTTTTTCTGTAATCAACATATTTTAGGAAATCAATATCTGAACTTAATAAAATGAATTCAGACATATACGAACCATCCATGTTTCTTAATTGTAATGCTAATGAAGGAAAACTCATATAAACTTTCATTTTATATACCTCTTTATTTTTATGTTTCTTAACCATTTCTTATTCTTAAGTAATATATTTTTAGGTATCAGAACCATCATTCCATATTGCTAATTGGAAGTATTTTGTGAGATTATCAGTGTAATTTACATTTAAATCAATACACCGAAGTAGATATGTATACACATCTTATTTCAAATGCATAATAAGTGGTGAGAAATTAATAGTAATTTTATAGCTTATATCTAAATCGGTAAAATCAATATCCTTTGAGTTAAAAGAGTCTTCAAGATAAGGAGATTAGTTAAGTTTTTCAAATCCAATCTTTATATCGCATGATGGTGCTATCTCGAATCTATTATGATCAAATCTAATTCCCATATCTTTCATATCTATATTGAATTTTGTTACCCACACATCTTTTTCTTGCATGGATTTCCATCTTCCTTGAACTGGCATGGTTTAACTTGTTATGCTAGTTTTACCTAAGTCAATTTCAATATTTTTCTACAGATATGGTCTGTCCTTCAAAACTATCAATGGTCTGTCAATCGTGATATCTAGCCCTGTGCAAAATTTATATTGCTTTAAATCAAAGTTTAACCATTTACTAAAATTCATATCTTGATTACTTTATTTTTAGGGAAAAGCACCAGAACTTGCGAAATTTCGTGCATTTTAATTAAAAGTCATAGATTAATCATAATCTTTGAAGAAATTTGAATCAAATTGTTAGTTAACAGTGACTTAATTTTTATTGGTGCCGCGACTACTAGGCATATCATCCATGTTAGCAAATGAGAATAATTTGTTAGAGTTCTTTTTATCTGATTTTAATTTTTAATGATGATCCTCATGTATATTGACAAGGCCTTTGAAACTCATCATTGACTCTCTTTTGATTGGTGCACTTTAAGGTGAATTGCTTACATAGTTTGTGTTTTAAAGTTCATCTATTATTGACTAATAAGGATTCGAGTCTGATAATGCTCCTAAAAATTGTTAGAAAAAGTAATCGTTTATTCTTAGCATTGGTTCTTAAAGGTAATTCATTTTAATACCATTTAACCCTAATTTTACTCTTTTATCAAATTATCCTTACTATCTTGGGCAAATTCTGTCTTCAGCTTCATGATGCATAATACAATTAAATTACACCATACTTTCAGTAACAAATTCACTTCTTAAACCAAGTATTTCGTGGTTTGGATATTCTGATGAAAAATAAGTTTTTCTGGGGTCTAATGTAAGAGGAAAATTTGTATGGTCGTAAATTTTAAATTCTCCAATACTACCATTATATGAATCATGATCAAAGCACATATCATAATCAAGTAAAAACTTTTCTAACATTAAACTTGAAATAGGATAAGTTTCGTTTATAGGATGAATTAACACAACTTTTAATGAATCAAGTCTTGCATTTACTTTTACAAGTGTATTTGGGAATGTCAAACAATTTTAAATTTGTCTTATTTCAGAACCCATTCTTTGTGTCATTGAAGATTCCAAATTTTAATCCAGGTACATGTTTTGTTTTTATTAAATTTTCTCTTGTTCTTCTTACATGAACACAGCTGGATTTTTGTAATATCTAAAGAATCTCATCAGTCTATTGATTGACTTTGGATGCCAATAAACAGATAACTAGCCAAAAACAAGATCCACAATCATATCTTAATTTTTGTATCTTGGCGATTCTTTTTCTTACTTTTGAATTTTAATTTCTATTAAAGCTTTCTTATTTATATTAAAATCAGAACTCATCATATCTGCGAATCTCTAATTTTTATAATTACTTATATTTAAAGACTATAGAACTACAGAGATATCTTAATCATAAAGCCTTTTTACTAAACTCAATTTGATGTTTTCCAAATTAATTATGGCCTACCATTTATGTTCCTTAATAACTTCATCATCTTAAAATTCCTCAATTTCATTTTAATCATCTGTTTATTAAAACGGATCTTGCTCATTAAATGTTGAAGTCTTGCGCTTTTAGCTATTTACATTACTGTCTCTCATTCTTTTTAAAGGGGTAAATAAACCAATATCAAAAGCCTGTTCATCTATGACATCATTTATTACTTATTATGAATCTTATTTATTTAATGTTCTATCATCTCCTTCAAAATAATCCTTTCTAATTGGCTCTGCCAATAGTTCTATAGATATTTATGGCATTTCAAATTCAAACCGAGTCAATTTCATTTCTAATTCTTCCTTACTATATTTTTTCTCTGTTATCAAACTTTATCTTGTTAAGCCATTTTCTCCTGTTCCAATTGTTTGATATTCAAAGACTTTATCCATAATAGCTTTTTCCCATTCTAATTAATTTTTAAAGTTGTTAAAAGATACTAAACACTAATCACCAAACAAATTTACCAAAAGCAAAGAGTACTCTATTTATTTATCAAAATCTCTAAGAATTTAAACTCCTTTAATGTAAAAATATTCAATCGGATACATATCAGTTTATTTTTCATAAAAGTAAATATAACCACCTGACAAGACACCATAATATTAATACCAAAATTTAATTGTTCCACCCTTTTTCCTAATCAAACCTGTTTTGGATGCAATTTTCATAACTTCATTTTTTTCATTTATCATTTACTACTATTCATTTTCTTTGGTATTATTAATAGAAGAGCTCAAAAGCATGCTTATATTCAAAATAGAATTGTATATATGTGGAGTGAAAAATATCTATAGCTTTGACATCTTTCCAGTTGCAACTATTTCTGCTTCATTTTAATTTGTTGTATCAGATCTTCTTCTTAATTACAAAATCAATTAAGTTTTAAATGGTTTTATTACTTCAATAAAACCTTTAGTTTCATCCATTAACCATGATTTGTAAGATTTAATATATCTCATCATGATTTATGTAACTTAAATTTTATAGCTATCATAATTCTTAATCAAGTTTTAATCATTTTTGTTTCCATAATTTTATATTGACAGATTTCCCATATTGAATACCCAACAC
>LAST02022394.1:0-10913 GCA_001273305.2 Sterkiella histriomuscorum
ACCCCAAAACCCCATGAAACTAATAAATTTTAAAAGTGGGAGTAATAATAATTTAATCAAACCATTCATTTTATATATTAAATATGACATCTTTAGAAATCTTAGTATAATATAGCATAGTCCATTTTATTTAGATTTGTAAGGCTTCATCATCATAACTACTAATTCAAGAGTAGTAGAAACGACACTATTCACCATTCTTTATAGGGTAATTACTTAACCACAATAAGATCGAAAGTTTATTGTAGTCCATTAAATTCCCACAGATCAATCATTTTTAATAAAATAACTTCTCAGTTTGTATTTAAACTCTTAAGAGTAAGTAGTACAGAACATATTTAATATAATCTTAATAAATAATTATAATATTTGACTTTAAGTTAGAATTTATACTTCAAACTTTAAATGATCAGCCAATAAATATTAATTAATTTAAAGTTATTTGAAAATATGCTTAAAAATTAAGTTATAAAATTAAGATTAGTAGTTTTTGGGGTTATATATATGATATTAAAATTAAAAATTATCAGTTTGATTTTTCTCAATTCTGGAATTATCTATCCATTCTTTATTATAAAGTTAAATTTCCAGTATTAATGTTTAGATTATTGCCCATCATATTGTTATTTTGGCCATAGTTATTATTGTTAAAATTCTATCCTCCATATTATTAATTCGGGTTTCCATACTACTATTACTACTGTGGTAAAATATTAGGGTTTCTATATCCTCCAGCAAGATCTTAATTAATTTGAATATTGTTATTATTGAGTTGCATGTTTGGTGAATGTAAAGTTTACCCGAGTACTTATGCTCTCTAATTCTGATTAATCTTGGTTATAACACTTGGCACTTAATTTAATCCCATTTGAGGTGGTTATTGTCCATAGCCCATGTTAATACTATTATTATTACTGTTGCCTTGCAATAATCCCAATTCCTCATATTATCTCATGTATCTGTCTATATTTGCACTTTTAGTGTCCCACACCTCAAACTCCAGTTCTCTTACTGTAAATGGCTTGAAAGATGTTATTGCTTCCAAGGGTCTATCCACTTTTATCTTCGATTAAGGATTTCCGAAACAAAGAGCTGATCTAATAAGTTCTTCACGCTTACGTAAGAGATACTAATCACCAGCCGCCGACATAGTGTAGTCTGTCATGTTAAATTTGAACTCTTCAGCATATAAAACTGGGTATAGTTTCTATATAAATTCTTTGGTTCTTAACATTATCAATTCAATATTTTGCTTGGCTCTCTCATTTAAGCCACTCCAAACATTTTCAGACCAAATCTGTATGACTTATTCACAGATATCTGGGTTATCCAGTATTTTAGGGAAACTTGATATTATCACATCACCCTCTGGTTACCTGAAGTAACTCATAGCCGATTCTCTTAACAATTTCTCACCTAGATAGTTTCTGAAACCACTCACTATATAAAGTAGTCTCTTTTGTATCAAGCAACAACTTGGTAAGAGATTTAAATGTAATTTTGATTCTTCAGTGAATTTATTGAAAGGTCTAATATTAACTGTAAGTTGTGATTAGATCTTGCTCTACATAACTTTCATTATGTATTTCATACCTGTTCTGTTAGTATGTACATCTTGGTCTTTGATGAGCATTTCAGCATTAGGTGAGCCACCTTTAATCGCTAATTTATGTGTCATTGCTCTATCCATTTTATCCATCTCCATTTAGCACCATCCACAACTAATTTCAGTTACTTTCTCACCAGACTTAACAGCAATAACAAGCTCAAAGATCATGAAGATGTTTGGTTTAAGGACATCATCTTTATTTGAAGATTTAAATAGTACGGGATTTGTCCCGTTGTCTTTCCAAGGGTTAAATGCCCAGATATCCTCATCAACTTGGTTGTATAGAGCATTAACTTGAATAGCGTTGTAAATGAAATCTTTCTTCATAGTGTCATAAATGCCCACTCTTACCATTCTCTTAACAATTTGAGTTTTAGAGTCAAACCCGTTTCCACTGGCTGGCATGGGTACTCCGGTTGCACCTTCCAATGTGATTTAGCAGCCTAGTTAAGTATATAATGGTCTAACTCTAGGTTAAAATGCCAATTAACTCATATTTTCAGTTAAGTTTTCTTTCAAAACTGGATATAAATCTTTATATAACATGGTAGTTTTATCTATCTGTGGCATAAAAACTGAACTTGGTAGGTTTTTCTTGGTCTTAACCCATTTCTCAGTAAAGAAAGATGGCACAAAACTCTATGGTAAATTTTTGAAACTCTTAAAGAAGTCCATAGCTCCTAGTTTTCTGGCTTTCTTAATATTCATAAATGTGTTTTTAGCTTAGGCACTTCTGAATTGCATATCGTCACCCAAACTCATGAGTGCTATGAATTCATCAATATCTATGGTGCCATCTCTATCTACATCTACCTCGTTCATTAACTCTATTAATTCGTTTTATTCTACTTTGGCACCTAGTTTAAGAATAACAGAATAAATCTCATCAATACTGAGAGTACCAGAATGGTCTATATCAGCGTCTATAAACATATTTCTGAGGTCTTCGAGACTCTCCTCTGAGCTGAGCAGTTCTTCTTTCATCTTTGGCAACATTAAATCTGTGAATTCTCGCTGATCTAATCTGCCATCACCATTGACATCGATGCTTGCTATCATTATCTTAGCATCTTCAAGACTGATTCTCTGTCCAAGACCAATCATAGCTTTTTGAATCTCCTCAGGTGTAACATAGCCATCCCCGTTATCATCAAATGAGTGAAACAATGCGTCAATTTATTGTTTCATCTCTTCTATAATTTTGGGATCAATTTCTTGTGAGCGTTGTTATCTTGTCACATTAGCACCCTCAATGAACATACTAAATTCATTAGCAGATAGTGAACCATCATTATTTATATCAATTGCGTCAAATATCACACCGATGTCTTGCATTTACACACCTGGAATATCTAAATATGTCAACTTAGTAACAAACTCTTGTTTCTCAACAGTACCATTACGATCTGCATCCATGCTCTCATACATCTTAGCAACAGATATATTCATACGTTTCATATATTCACTAATTTTCTGCAGATAATGTCTTACTTTAGGGTCAAACCCTTGATATCTATCCCTAGCTTCTTGTTTTGTGATATTTCTATTGGCAAGAGCAGGTGCTGCTCTTTGCAAATAAGATTGTAATTTCAAGATACTGACACTCTACATGGTGCCTCTAGTATCTAACAATCCTATTAATCTTTACATGTCTTAAGTCACATAGCCTGCTGCCTTCAATGCTGTTTCGAACTCTTAACGGGGCATTAAATCTTTTGGCATGTTACCCTTAAGTATTAAAGGGAGAGTGAGGGAATTTTCTCGCATGAAATGTTATAAATCTAATATTTCCATAGGAATTCCATCTTTTTCCAAACGTTGCGTCAGATTTTTAACATATCCTTCTATTTCTTTAGCCTGTGCTTATTTAAGTGGTTAATCTCTTTCAGTAAGTGTTAATGCTAGGTACATTTTCTTGAAAGATATTTCGTTAGGAACTTCCTCTGCTAGATAATAGGTGAGTAGTGCAATTTATTCATCATTAAGAAGTCTGCCAATTTGTCCAATCTACCCCAATGCAAGTTTGAATTTCATAACAGGCAGTGTGAGATCACTCGCATTAGTCTTAAACATCTCAAATATTTCTCTTGCCGTTTTGTTAATACGGTTGAGTTCAGATCTTATACGACCAACTAAATCTTGGGCATTCTTTAGATCCTAGGCATTCAAAATTTTACTTGGAAGTTTCTTTTGACCAGAGTTGCCCAGGGTTTAAGCAGGGAGACCTACAGCTTACAAGAAATCTATTACTGGTATTAAATAAGTTGTGTAATCTTGCTTCTATTGGAAGTATGCTACTAGTGATGTTCTTTCATCTGATGTAAGAAAGACATTACACTATTTAAGAACATCCAGTATTTCTTATTCTGATGCTTTAGGTTATGGGCTATTTGCCTACTAATTACCTATTCTCTTTTTAAACTCTTCTTCATAATTGATATTGGATTATATAAGCTTTTTACCAACATTGTCTAATTATGGATTTGCTGCTCCAACTGGTTACTATGGCATATAGAAATTGCTGGATTAAACCCCTCTGCCAGCAGCACCGGAGCCAACTAAACCTCCGTTAATTAACTTATTTGCGTCTTCCTCCCCAATCAATATCTCAAAAATGTTTTTATAGCTATATTCTCCATGGGAATTTCTCTCAACAGCACTGAAAAACATTTCAAACTATGAGTTTTTGAAGGTATACTGATTGTTCTTTAAAATTTACTCAATTGTTTTACGAGGTAAATAGAATTTATGAGCTGGATCTTATTGTAGGAAACTGTCAAATAACACATTAGTTTAATTCTTAGATTTCATGTGTTTACCCATTTTTTAATAAAATTCTTGTTATTCCACAGTGAGAGATGTTTAAAATCGATTTGGACCATTGTTTTTTTACATTTTCAAGTCTTATAAAAACTTTCTGTAGTCAACTTTTTCCTCACCTCTAAATCCGCTTTATTGCTGCACTACGTAATTATCTGCTATAAATGTTAGATCATTTGATGGGAGCCTCAAATTGCCACTAAGTACTTGTAGGAAAGAATTATAACCGACAATACCTGTTGCTTGTCCTCTTTCAAGTTAGGTAAGCATATTAGTCAACATTAAACCAGTTTAAGTAATATATTAACTAATTTAGATTAACAATTCTTTCAATCTGTTTTATTAAGCATTATTTCCTGTGGTGTTAGTATAATTAAGTCCAACTGTTTACATTTGACCTGAGCCAAAAGCACCATATCCATGTCCAACCTCATGACCAGGTTTAATATTACTCTTTCTTAGCTTAAGGTCTTGTAAGAACTAACTGTAATTAATGAACTCTTAGCGCTCTTGATAACGCATACCAAGTAGTTTTGCATCAATGTCCTTAATTTATAGAGATCTTCCTAGAATTGTGTAGAATGTTGTATCTGGAATATACCCTTTATTAGTGGGATCGTCTTTCTTGAATAAATTCTCAACAATAATGTTCTTGCCGATAACCCTGGCATTAATATCATCTATAACTGCATCTTGCATTTCCCTGGTTTGCTTGTTTGCTACTTTGACAATATAGTCAATGAATCTTTCTAATTTTATCTCTGGTTAACCACTATTATCAACATCATAGTACAAATTTTCGATTTATTTAAGATCGCAAACAGCAGGTATAAGTCCCAGATTTTAGCAGGCTTTCTAAATATCTTGAAGAGATAATAAATCTCTTTTTCTCATAAATTTTTGGAAGAACTCAATCATTTATGAATTCTAAACTATCACACCTTTCTTAATGTATTCACAAATCATGGCAGAGCTACCCATATTGGAGAAAGATGATTTCGTAATAGCTTCAAAATCATCTAAGAATCTCTCATAAACTATAATACTGGGGATACTTTGAATATATTTTTTGCTTATGAAATCAACATCAATATCCATTATACTTGGTGCTCTAATATCATTCAATATTATTTATTTAAGTTAATCAAGTCTAATCTACTTAGTAGATGATAAATCATATTTTTGAATTTCTTATCTCATGTTCATACCCTCTATAGTTAAATTTAAGCATATTTATAATCACTTACTTTATGCAGCATATTTCGCAATTGTTGTCAGGATTTCTTATTACATATCATCAATACTCTCTATAGGTTAAGTTTATAAATATTTAACTATAAATCATACTTTTACTGCCAAAGCAAACAGCTTAATCAATTTCTTCCGGAGTAATCATTCTTCTACTCTAATTATGGAATACTAAGTCAATTTATGTATAAACTTAATTTGTTGAATTTGCTACCCAATTTAAGTTCAATCTTTAAATAGCACTTGCAAAATCAGCTTCTGAAAGAATACCATTATTGTTAGCTTAACCAAAATTTTTAAAGTAGTTTTCAACTAATTATTCTTATAGATAAGTTCCCTTTGCAATTTCTTCAAGATAGTGAGGTTCTAAATTCATTCTAAAATTATAAGGAGCTGTCATTCTATTAATTTCTGCTTTCGTATTAGTTCTAGCTGTTTATGGAAGATATGGATTTCTGTGGCCAGATCCAAAATTATCATAATTCTATGTGTGGGCACCTGGACCATATGTACCTTTCTAAATGCTGTGAAGACCAGAATAATCACCTCTCTAAAGACCCTTTAACGATCTCAGTCTTGAAAAATCACTCAAAAATGTGTTAACATCAATTACATTAGGATTTACAGATCTTGGATCAGTATATTTATTTCCCAAAAATCTAATGTCTATTTTGCCTAGCTATTAATGTTGAGGAGAATTTTATACAATAAAATCAGTGAAGCTAGTAATGTCAACCAAACCTCTTCTTGTTCTGTCGTATTCCATAAGTTAAGTTAATAAAAATCCATCATCTCCATTAAAAGCCTTAACAATTTTTTCCATTACTTCATCGTATAATTGTTGATCATTTAGATTGCAATTCTTTCTTATTGCTTCATCAATAGTATATATTTATACAACTTATTATCTTAAGTTATCAAGAGAGTCAAATATGAAATCAATATCAGCTTGTTTCAAATACGATAATTCTAAGCTAAGGAGTGCTTATCTAAATAAGTCCTTATTGATACGATCGGAGCCTCTGGCCATTGATTAGAAATAACTGAAGGTATCCATATTTCTAATCTTAATTGCTTTATAAATTTCTACAAAGTCTTTTTCAAATCTTTACAAATTGTTTCCAGAATTATAATTGGCTCCTGGTGCATTATTTATTTGGAAACTAAATTATTAGGCAAGCTCAGTTACACCGAGCCTTACTGATAAATTTGTAATTTTGTCTTTTAAATCAATTAGAAACTCAGCAATTTTTATTTCTCCTCTATTCATTGGATCATAATGATTGTAAATGTTCAAAGCATCATCCCTATTAAAATACATATCTCTTTATAACCATTCTGAGAATTCTTATTATTTCAAAGTACCGAGCTTTGTAATTCCTCTCTTAAGAAGTGCTTAATGAATATTATATGATACATCAGAGTCTAAAAAGTTTGCAACTTATTGTTAAAGTCTTAAAACCAAGCCATTTGGGACCTTGTTTTAGTTATTAGGATTAAATCCATGTTAATTATCTGTTCTTGGGTCCTTAAATGCACCACAAAAATCATTATAACCTTTATAATTGGTGTTTGGTCTACTTACATATTTATTTAATTCAGATTAACCTTATTAATATAAGTTAAAGTCTTTTTCTAAAGATGGAAAATCAAGACGACCATCTCTTCCATCAGGATCGTATTCAATTATTATCATGCCAATGTCTATGTCACTTAGCTAGACTCCAATTGCTCTTAAGGTTTAAACAAGCATATCTTTATCAAATTATCTTAAACCGTTACTTCTATCGTATGCCTTGAATACATCATATAGATTTGAGGAATTTAGTCTTCTCATTTCATTTTATAGAGTAAGGAATATCAAATTAATGACCTGATATTTCTCATTCTGATAAACTAAGTTTCTTAAAAAGTCTCTATAGTTTATTGATTCATGATAGCTATTGCCACTCTGTACAATATATTTTTTGCAAACTTCCTTAGCATTATTAAAGTCAATTTTTCTTTCATAATCTAGATCTTTTAATACCTTAATGAATTCTTCAAATGATATAACTCCAAGATTTCCTAAATCAAATCCTCTTAGCATCATTTAAAGATTAGGAATACTAGTTCTTCTACTTTCCAATACTCCAAACAAAGATTTATAGAATTTCTTCATGTTTTCTCTCTATAATTAAGCCATAGGGTTCCTTGAGTAGTCATTATTTATTGCCTACATTTACACAGGTTAATAATGTAATCCAACTAGTCCACAGAAATGTATAAAGTCTATTTAATTTTAGTGCGCTGCATCTGCATCAAGTAACTCAAGCAATTTTTTCTCTTAATCCATATAAAGATTGATCTACAAACTTGAAAGACCTCTAAAGAATTATTCTTTAGAAATATATTGTTTTTATTAGAGGTTTGTGATGTTTAACCCCTATAGTCCAAATAAATCAGCAATTGGTCTTTAAGTAGAATGGCAAGCCCTTCTGATATTTTCGAATATATAAAAACTCCAATGAGAAGGATCCTTAATTGCTTTTGTATTTGAAAATTCTGCAAATTGTTGGCAAAGTTCAGCATAAGAGATACGACCATCTTAATTTTAATCTAAACTCAAATAAATTTAGTTGATTTCTTGATCAGTAATTCCGTGATGCCCTATTTTCTCTAATGCTATTTTTAATTCTGCTTTTGATATAAAGTTATCTTTGTTAATATCAGCTTCGGAAAAGAACTTCTGAATGTTACCTCCAGTTACCATAATATATTTGCGAATACTATCATAAATTTTACTTAAGGTTTGCATAGAATTTCTTTATTAATCATAAAATTACATTGTTTATTAGTCTCCATTAGATAGCATTTCTTAAAATTTCTCTAAGTCAACATAAAGTTAAGTCTAATAATTCTTTCTACTTGTCATGAGCATTTAGCATTCTTATGCAATTTAATATGCTTAGTTTTGCTCAATGTTTAAACCTGGAGTTTGCAAAAAGTTTAAGAACTCTTGTAATTCAGCTACTTCTTTACCGTTTAACCAAGATACATTGAATAGTCTGAAGATATTATTGAGATATCCTGATTATTTAAGAAAAGCTCTGATCTTATCAATTATAGGTTTTGTATTAATGTTTTACTGATAATTGTTATTAAAGCCTTATCCTTGACCTAAAGCTGGACCAAATGATACTGGGTTGCCAAGTTGTAACTTAGGAGGATTTTATTCGCCAAAACTTTGAGCAAAATTATTGTTATTACCACCATAGTTATTATTAATGTTGGCATTTTAATTGAAATTGTTATTGAGATTATTGTTGCCATAATTGTTTGGACCCTGATTATAAGGAGGAGATTAATTGTTATTAGTTGGGTACATTCCAAGGGCTGATGGCATAGGAGAAATATTTTAACTTTAATTTTACTCTAATTTTTATCTCAATATTGAAGTTTGAACTGCACCTCTTTTCATCGGATCTAGAATGGTATGTAAAGTGTTCATCTCAGGATTTGAAAATGTAAGGTTGAGTCTTAAGCATAATTCTTCGAACTTAGAGAAGTCAATTTCTCTTAATGGCTGAATATTAAATTAATTCAGCATTCCTTCAAAAGTTTAGTTTCTATTACTAAGCATGTAATTTCTAGCTGCTTATATAACCCTTTGCATCAATGGATGTTCATTACTACCAAATACAGATGTCTGTATAGAATCAAATGATGTTGCAGTGACAAACGTATCTAACTAAGGAGGACTAGTAATGCCATCATATCTATTTGGAATATTATTTCTATTATTTGGGTATTAATTAGTATCGTGACTTTAAAATTAGTTGGCTCCAGCATTTTAAAGCTACTTTAACCCTTAAATAAAGCTTATCTTAGAGATCATATTTTCATTGGCAATTTAAAAGTAACTAAATAGTTGATACAAATCATTTGGTTATACTATCACTCCTATTTTCTATAAGAATAACTGAAATTCGTTTTGGTTAAAATGAGTCTAATTGAAGTACTGGTCATAAGCCATATCTAGTGGTCTTCCGCTTTAAGATAAGGCTCTTTATATTTAATTCAAGTAGCCTGAGATCAATGGAATTTTGGTTTTATTTAGGAAAATAGAGCTTCTTTAGACCATACCTGGTGGCATTTGAACTTTTGATTAAATTAAATTGAGTAGCTACTAGAAAGTTATTACTCTATTTCCCATACCTATGTTAGTGCCATTCTAGTCTATAAATCTTTTAGCATCTTCGTGACTTATTGTGTTCATAAATATGAGAGCTAACTCCCATGCTTCAATTTATCTTCCTTCATAAATATCATATGGAGCGAAGAACTCGGAAATGTTAGTAATTTTTCTTTGTTAATAGAAATTTTAAATTTATTGAGCCATTGAGTTCAAAACTTAATCTGAACCACCGCCAATTCCAACACCCATAGGCATATTCATATTATTGTTATTGTTCCCGTATCCACCACCACCGCCATAAGGTTGCTACTATTATTAATAGCTATTGTTGTTATTATTAAAACCTCCGCTTGTTATCATAGGTTCTTAACGTTAATTACCGAAACCTGGTCCGCTACCATAGTTATTATTAGCATTATTCAAATTAAGATTTAAATTTAAATTCGAATTTCCTTAAAATTACTGTTGTGGAGTTTAATTGTAATTGTTGTTTAAATCATTGCCTAGTCCCCCACTACCAAAGTTCTTTTGAATAGGATTGTTATTAAGGTTAAGGCCGGGGTTGGCATTTATGTTAAGGCCCGGGTTGGTATTAATATTAAGTCCGGGGTTGGTATTGATGTTAAGGCCAGGGTTAGTATTGATGTTTAGGCCCGGGTTGCCAAATTAGGCAGAAGGGTTGTCAAATCGTTACTACTTCTAGGGAACTTACAAATTATTATTCATACCTCCTCCTCCTATATTTGCATTTCCTCTATCTAATGTGATAGGAGTGATGGTTATCTTGTTTTTATTTGCTGCATCATCTTTCATTCCTAATCCCTTACTTAACGATAACGAAGGCATTGAATCCATTGCACCTCCAAAATCATCATCTAAGGCTTTTCCTCGTGATAATCCTCTTTGTCTTGACATTTCTCTAATAAATAGTTAATTTAGCATCAGATCTATTTGGTAATACAAAATGAAAATAATACTAGGATAATCTCCAGTACTTTGTTTGATACTTACATATTTTATATTTTCGAACGCTTTTATAAATTCAAATTTTATTATATT
>LAST02022397.1:0-11000 GCA_001273305.2 Sterkiella histriomuscorum
TTTTTTCAGAAGATTGTTATAGATAAGAATGACAGATTTGCAATATTCGGTGACATAGGCGGCACTAACTTTAGACTCAGGATAGTTAGAGAACAGCGTAAACATTAAGAAACCGGAAGTGCTATTGATAACAATGTAATATTCACAAATTACTATGATTATACATCCGTTATTAATAATAATATTCGTTTATAGTAACTGCTTTTGAGTTATGAGACTATCTTACAAAAGAAATACTAAACTAGGGATTATTAGTCTTTTGCTGTATTCTTAGATAGACTTCTTGCAGATGCAAATGTCCCTAAAGATTAAGTAGTAAGAGTAATGCTAGCAACCTGCAGGTATTCCAGTGGACTATTCATTTAAGACTTTGCCAATGAATCAGCTGACAAGTTAAGAGAACACTTCAATGGGAATGCAGAGATTACAATTATGAATGATGTTGAAGGACAGGGATTGAGTTTGATATATCAAGAGGAATTGTTGAAAATACAAAAAGATTATTTGATTCAATTACGACATCCGAAAACAATTGACGTTCCAAATCATAATAGCTAAGTCAAGTTTTTGTTCACAATGGGAACCGGCAATGGATCATCATTGATACTTCCATATCCAGTAACTCAACCGGATGGTACTGTAACATACAGACATTTTGTTCGACCTTCAGAATCGTGGGCAAGTTCTATTTCACCCGATGAAACAAATCCAAGGTAATAAGCTCTCGGCAAGTATCTGTTTGGAAAAATGAAAACAAAAAGTTCAATATTAAAGTTTTGCAAAGGTCCCGGTATATTGAGCTTATACTAGTTCATGCAAAAGCAACATCCGGACTTAAAAACAAACATTGATAAGGTAGTCAAGAAAGCATTAAAAAAGTAAGCAAAATAAGATATCAAATTTTCTGGAATAAAAGAGAAATCGAATGTCACACAGTAAGAGTGCATAACTTATGCCGCAGTAAATGGCTTGGATGACTTGTGTGCGATGACCATAGACTTTCTTGTTGAAATTATAGCACAATGTCTTAGCAAGCTGGCATTAACTTTGTTACCGATGGGAGGTATATACATAGGTGGTGGAGTTGGAAATTTCCTAGCTGAATATATCGAGAAGAAATAAGATATTTTCTGGAAACATTTTCTGAATCATCCCATAGTGGGTTCCCTTCTAGAATAATTTCCAGTGTATGTAATGAAGGAAAATCCTACAATAGATGGAATGCAAGTTATGCAAATAAATGAAGAAAATAAGAGATATTAATCAAATAAATGAAGTTGTATGATTTGCTTTTGTTGTGATAGAATATTATAAATGGTGATAAATTTATTTTCTTTAAGTTTGAGATAAAAGAATGATATTTAAATTGATATTTAAACATAAACTAATATTAATATTAATATATTTGAGAAGCCATCTTAATAAATCCAATTTAATATGAATAAAATTTTCTGATATATATCTTCACTCTTAGTTTATTATATTTATTTGGAATATTTATAAAATCTATTTGAAATCGACTAGAGTATATAGGTACCCTTGTGATTTGAAATAAATTAGATACGATTAAATTTTTAATTACTTAATTAATATATATCTTCATGTTAGCTGATAAAGATAACATAAGGACGTCTCTTCTCTAAACCCCTCGGGGTGAGAATGAAGATCATTCCAAGAATAAAAGTACAAAAACTCCAAAGGTTAAATTTAACAGATTCAAAGCTTAAACGGCAATGATCTTGGAAAAGAAGCTGGCCCAGGAGATGAGAGTGAGGGAAGTCTATATTACTCCAACAAAATGGAACAAATTCAAACTTTTCATCGCAAACTTCTATGAGACCTTCCTCATTATCCTCTGCTTGGCCCTCTCCATTTACCAAGATGATGCCTCCTCGTTTTTCTTCCAGATGCTTGCCTTGCTTGTTCTGCACTACTCAAAGAAAGAATTCGGCAAGTACGTTCCAATCCAGAAAAAGATATGTCTCGCAACATTTGGACTAATCTTCTGTTTTATGATCTTCAAGTACCTATATATGAGATAGATTGAACCTACCTTAACTGAGAATTTCAAAGATATGAAATCAGACCTTCATGTACTAGGCTACAACTTCAAGACTTTAACAGATGGCAAGATAGTCTTCGACTACTGGCAATCACTTGAGTTTGAAACTTTCTCAATCTTAGTCTTGGGTCTCTTAATCCACTACTATAATGGTTAGATCGCTAGAGATTTAAGAGAGGAGCCTTACTGGTACATTCATCATTCAGAATGGTTGAGCATGCATACCTCTCTCTACTACTTGTTCTTCATTACTCTTATTGTTGATACTTTCTTCTCTTAAACACTGACTCAAATGGTTGTGTTAGGTAAGTAGTCATAACATTCTCTTTTCCTTATGAGTCTCTTTGACGTCTGAAATATCTTCACTCTTCACTTCATATTTAATATAATAACTTATAGCCTTGATGATGTTTATCATGGTATTCTGGGCCTCAAATGCCAGTTTCAAAGAAGGCTTCACTAAGTTTGGAGTTAAAACCTGTATCAGACTCTTAACATTCTAACTTGCCATGCTTGCTTTCACTTAAATCGCTTATGTGGTTAACTGGATCAATGAGCACCCTACTTTGCAAAAGATATTATTCCAAGCTGGTTTTATTCTTAACTAAGAAAAAGGTGCTTTCGTAAGTTTTCATTCATTCTGTTAAATTAATATCTATAGCCTGTTACTCATATCTTCATGATATGTTTCATTCTTGGTTTTGGTTCTATATTCTCTTCAACATACTACAACTAAAAGGACTATAAGAAAAATGAGAAAAACTTTGCACCACCTGCTTTACAAGAATCTCTCCTTAGAAAAGCCTCAATTGAACATAAAAAGCTTAGAGGAAACACCTTCAAAAAGGATGATGATGACCATCCAACTCCAGTTAAAAGACATAGGTTCAGTATTATTAGTCTCCACTAAAAAATAACCAAGTTCGACTATGAACAATTCGTAAGAACTTATCTTCCTTACCTTTGCATCTGGATCATTAGATTCGTATCCTTAATATATTCCTATGCTTATCATGGATACCCAGCATTTATCATCTTAACTTGGGTTCTTGCCAGTTTCATGACTCCAGCTAGCTCATTTGTTAACTGCACAACATACCTATATCTACCTATCTTTATGGCTGGCTTCTTCTATACCTATTTCATCAACATTCCTGGTATCTTCATTACATACAACAGCAATGGTGAAAGAAATAAGGAAAACGAAGAAATCTTCAACTATTTTGGAAGATCATTCATTTATCCACCAATTGAAGTTGGAGGTATGGTTATTAACATTATCTTCCTTATACTCTTAATGGGATCCAAATCAGAGCTTAAACTTTAAAGAGACGAGTTTAGAGTTGGTATCTTCGAAAAGCTTACTGACAAACAATCAGTTTTCTTGTGGCAATTATGTTTCTATGTTTTCAAAAGACTACATATCCTCATTCTCTCTTTGATATTCGTCTTTGGAATGAGAGAGTTAAATATCTACTACATTGGTCTTATGTACTTCTTTGTTGCTTATGTATCAAGTTTAGCTTCTTACAGAAAGAGTGGAATTATTCTTTTAGCTTGGGCTGGATTTTTCATTTGGATTTAGTAAGTTTTAGATTGTCATTAATAATTTAACTATAGATACTTCTGGTCACTAGTTTAAAATCATTTTGATCCCAATAGTGCCCTCTACAAAATCTTTATGATGTTAACCATTTAAAAGTATGATGCAAATAAAGAAAAAGAATCAGGAGGACTTAACTTTAACAGTAAGTAGTTTCTTTAGTTTTAGTGTAACTTAATGTTTAGAATATATGGCATACGATATTCCTATTGGATAATGGACAATCTTCTTATTGCAAGCACTACTTTACACTGTAAACAGAATGTTCATGCCAGGAAAGACTCACAGAGCAAAATCCTTAGAAAACCCTTCTGTTAACAAAGAATACCCTTCAATGTCTGACTATTATGAAGATAAATGCGATTTCGTTTTGAGAAAGAAGTTCCCAGCCTGTGCAAGAATTCTCATCAGACTTAGTATTATCTTTTCTGAAATGATGATTATCGGAATCTTAATCACATAAGGCTTTATCTTAGTGCTACAACCACCTAACCTAATGTTCTGGGGATTCTTAATTTTCAGTTTAACTCTCTAAACTGCAGTTGTTAGTGCCTCTGAAGAAGACCCTAAGATGCTAAGAAGATGTGCAAATCAAAGCAAGGTCCTTAAACTTTACTCTGGATTTGTATTGATAGCATAAATTGCCTACCATTTCATTAACGACAAATAATTCTTGGCTTAATACGGTTTCGATTAAATCCTCAACTACATTCTTGGTGATTTGAATGAATACATGACTATCATTGGTTTCGAGAACTATCAAAGCACTGAGAAAAGTATCTTCGCCATTTTTGTTAGTTAAATCTTATTCTATATTACTGCTTGCATCCTTGAAGACTACTTTATTGAAAAGTTAGAGGAGCTTCATCAAAAGTAGAATATGATATATGCTGGACTTTAATACAGAATGGATTAAGCAACAGAGTTATCACATTCACCAAGTAAAGTCAACAATGATGATCTTGATAACGCATTGACTCTTGGTGGTAATGAAAAGGAAAAATCACTTTTAGGTGCATCTTCTGCATTCCTTGGTAGAAAAGGAACCTTACTTGCAAATAATGAAGAAGATGAATTTTTCAAGCAAAATGAGAAAGAAAGAGTTATCTTTGACTATGAAAGAATCAGATTCTCAATCCCATACATGATCTATCAAAGAATGAGTCAATGGAGAATAATGGACACTTTTGCTATGAACTTCCACTTAGTAACTGCAACTGTCACTATAATTCTTTGTACAAACTGGCAAATTTCCTTATTCATGTCATTCTACCTCGTTTGCAATGTTGTTCTCTGTATCAGAGCAGCAAGTAATCTTCATAAGAATGGTTAAAAAATGAGGAGCTACAGCAGTGAAATCGATGTCAATACTGCCCATAGATAAAACAAAGAATACATGCATGAAGCGAGCAAAACACTTCTTAATGTTAGAACTGAGCAATGGACTATATAATACTGGCTACTTATTATCTCCATGATAATTATGTATCCAACACCAATTCTAACTTCTCTTAAATCAAATATTGAAGAATCAAAAGATCCAAATGCTCCAGTTACTTACACAGAGTTTACAAACAATTCAATCTTTTGGTTGTTCTGGAGTGGAGTCTACATGTCACCAGAGGATGTTAACAGCTACAGCAATCATGCTCCTCTTTATGTCATGCTGATCTTATTAATTCTCGAAAAGTAGTAACAAAGATGGTAAAAGAATAGATATGGATGCACAATTGAGAAGGTTAACCATTTCAAGACCCTCGAAGAGCAAATGCATCTCATTAAAGTAGACAAAGATGTAAAGCCAATGAACAAAGAAAGTGAAATCAAGAAACCTGAGCCACTATCTGAGTTTATTACAATTATGGAAGCTAAGCAAGAATGCGAAAGAGTTGAGAGTCTATTTAGAGAACAAACTGATGAAGTTAAGGAAAAAAGACTCAGAGAGATTGTGGAGTTAGGATTAAAGAGAAAATATAGCATTAAAATCAGAAGTGCTCTCAAAGTTGTTATGGAGTAGCTCAGCTTGCAATTACTTTTATTGTCTTGTGCAAATAAGAGTAATATTGTCAGTATTCTTTATCTCGGACTTCTCTTAACTTTCCTTCTTATTAAGAACAAGACAACAGGTATGCTCTACATGTCATATGTCTTTGGTATTACTTTAGCTTTGGAATATATCATGGCCCTTACAAACTTTACAAGCTTGGTCAATCCAATGAAATTCCCTGCTCCTTATTAAGATGGATACCCAAAAATAGTAAATACTACAAATTCAGCAAATTAAACTATCGGATATGATATTGAAGCAAAGTTTATCTTCCCATGGTTCACAAGAGTTCCATTCTTAAAGGATAATCTTTAATGGACTAACTTCTTCAGCATTGATATCTAATCTGCTTAAGTTAATGATATTTGGTTTGACTTCGCTAACTTGGTACTCCTCACAATTTATTTCTTCAACTTTGGCAACCCAATCAATGCAAACAACATTAAGGTTAGTTTCAGTTAAACCAGATAACTTGAAGATTCCTTATAAGAATACTCAAGAATGCAAATTAGAAAGAAGTATAACTTAAAGTATCCCTAGTAATCAACATAAGATAAAGTTGATGGAGAAGTGAAAACTCATAAATAGGCAAGAGAAGAAGAAGATCAAAAAGCACAAAACGCTGCTGATGATAGTCTTGAATACTTCCTTGGCTCCACTTATTACTTGAATGAGATCAAGAAAACTGTTTTTGCCTATTACTTCTCAAAGAAAGCAAGATATTTCTCATTTATTGGTTTACAAGTTGTTACATTAATCATGACTCTTCTTCTTGCAATGCTCTGCAGATCATTAATGTCAATTGGTTACATGATCTTCTGTGTTCCTTTAATTATGTAAATCACTGATTTCTTCCATCTTGATAAGATTCATTAAGAAGGTAGAAAATGGAACCATCCTTATTTCATCTGTGGACCTTTAATGATTTTCAGCTTTGTTGATATTGCTCTCTAAATCCTCTGTTAAGCCCCTCTTTACAAAGGTGACTATCTCCTAAGACAATTTGGCTTTGATAAGGTTTATGATGTCAATGAAAACATCACTTTCGTAGAAATGTTGAGGTTAGATGGACAAGGCTATAGATTTATTTCATTAGCCGACGGTGGTTAAAGCTTATTGTTTTTGATACTTAAATCATTGAACTTGTTCTTTATATTCTTACAATCAAGAATCTATTAATCAGATGCCTTCTGGGAATTTATCAGAGTAGATTTGAGAAGATTGTTAAAACTAGCATCAAGCTATAAGAGTATGGCTATGACTTACAGATATAACAACTGGAAACTCTAGAAGATTGTTACAGTTCAACAAAGAAAGCAAAAGATGTACGAGGGTGTTGCCGAGCTCAGAGTAAAGATGAATCACTATCTCAGAGCCTAATAATCCCTAATCTAAGGTAGAGCATTGAATGCCCCTGCTCCAAGCAAAAATAACTTAAGATAACCTCTACTAGAAAGAATTGAAGAAGAGGAATAAAAGTTTGATCCTACAATTAATACTACTTAAGATGAAGAACAAATCAATACTCAAACATCCATGAGACGTAAAGCTACTATCTCATAAAAGAAATTGGAAATATCTAAGCAATTAGATTAAAGCTTTAAATTCCAAAAGTTCTAAGATCTTTTAAAGTAAGAAGATGACTTCTTTGAAAAGCAAGAAATTGTTGAGAAATTGAAGAAGTAAGTTGGCAGATGCGGTGGATGGTATTTGTGTCTTAAAAAGAAATATGTTAACTAAATCGCATTCATTAATAACATCGAAGAAGCTAAGAATGTGAAAGAATTGATGAGTCAAGGTAAGAGAAAGATTGAATGTGAGTTAGAGAAAGAAATGAAGGCTGATATTGATGTCATATTCTAATAGAGAAGAAACTAAATGACTTTAGAAAAGAAAGTTAAAAAGAAGATTGGTATTAAAACTGATGAAGATGAGATTACTATTTAATAATTACCAAGAACTTAAGAGTTCCTTAGATTCTCAAATATTACTTTGGCAAATATTGGCGCTCTTCTTGAAGCAATATTCAGTAACCTTGCAATGATGTCTTACATGTTTATGATCTTAAGTTAGATCCTAAATGCAGGTTTAGTATCTATTCTCTTGCCATTCGCAGTGTTTGGTTATGCTCTTATGGAAGAAGGCAGACCAGGTAAATATTTCTGGAGATGTATTAAGATCTATGTTATTGTGATATTGTTCTTAAAGTTCATCATTAATCTTGATTTACTATTCTAAAACTAAGAGCTAGTTAGCACATACACTTCCTTAAATGTAAGTAACAAAATCTCATTATATATATCTTTTATATAGAACTGGTTAATGTTTGGACTATGGAGAGAAGACACCACATGGGGACTTTTCTTGTATATTTTACCAGAATTGGTTATTCTCGCATGTATTCTCGGACAAAGTTATTATGAAATCTTAGTAGGTCTATATGAGAGAAAGGAAATCGATCTTGAAAATATTGAAGAAGCAAGAGAAAGATTCGTAAGATAAATAATCAAATATTTTACATTTTATTTTAGTTGTTACAATTCAATGAGAATAAAGAAGTTGTTGATTAACATGTCCTAAAGATTGACAGAGCAAGAAAGATTATAGAAGAGGAAGATGTTCCTCATGATGAAGATCCATAAGACCTTTATAATGAAAGAATCGCAAAGTTCCCTAAGAAGATTAGAAAGATTATGGAAAAAGTTGAATCTAAGATCCGCAAGGAACATGATGACGTGATTAATGATAACAATCAAATCCAAAAAGCAAGGAAAGAGTTGTCTGAAGATATCGTAAAAGGCTTACAAGAAAATGCTGATCCATATACTCGTAGATATTCACTTATTCCTGAAAGATCTTAGAGAAAGCAAGTTGTGAAGCAATTAAAGGCAAAGAGACCAGAAAACCAAGGCTTAGTTAGAAACTACTTTGGTAAACACAGCTATTTCAGAAGACTATTCCCTAAGGTAAAGGAACAAAAGCCAGGTATCGATTTCTATGGAAAAATTACATTCATCCAATTTGTTATCTGTGTCTTCTTGATTTCATTCTATACTAAGTTGGATGCCAGAGGTACATAAAATCTCGAAAACTCTAGCTAGTTCTCAATTTACATGGTTGTCATGCTCTTTGTATAAGCATTCGTTATGATACTTGAGAGATATATCAGCAGAACTAATACCAGAGTGAACTTGTAGAAAGCTAGAAACGGAAGAAAGGAAATAACTGACGATGTTTAATCTAAGATGACCTTGGGAGATAACAACAGATCTCTTTCAATGCACTTACAAGCTCAAAAAACTAGTGATACTATCTTATTCGGTAAAGATGCTAAGAGTTCAGGAGGTGCCCTTGATCAAACTAAGGAAATCTTGAGCATTTAATTACAACACACTAGAATGACAAACTAATAAGTTACAAAATGGGTTATTTAATGGATCTTGTTGATTCTCTATCACGCATTGGTATTCTGGATATTCCCATTATCCTCAAATGATGCAATTTATGGTACCCCATATTGTGATACTAAATCAAACCTCTTTGCTAAGTACGGTTGCCTAAGTTTCAAGTAGAATCCCTATCTTATTGCATTCTACATGATTTTCTGCTACTACTTCATGCTTAGTGCATTACAAATTAGATATGGTTATCCAGATTATAAGGAACCTAGTTCACTTACTAGCAAACTTGGTCTTGGACCAGTACTGACATACAGAGTGTTCTATATGCTTCCATTCGTTTTCGAGCTAAAGATCATTCTTGATTGGTGTTTCCAAAAGACCTCACTTGATATTTTCTAATGGCTTGAGTTAGCTGAGGTTGACTCAGAACTTTATTTCTTCAAGAATGGAAACAGAGGTTATTTCGAAAGAAAAGTTGGAACTAGAATTGTGAGATTCGAGAAATGTTTGTGTGGTTGTTTCTGCCTTGGTGTCATTCTGTTCTTCTTGATTGGTCCATTCTTCATGTTCAGTAACTTAAGTTACATCGCTGATACCAATCTAGTCACTGATGCTTCATTAGACCTTACCATTAATATTATGAACACAGAGAAGTATGAGACATACGAGTTCCCACTCTTCGAAACTGATAACCCATTAAGCATGGTTGTCATGAAAGACTCTGAATTTGTTAGAAACGGTTACAATAAGATCCCAGAAACTAAATTCTTCGAATCAGACCAAGTGCAAAAGATTACAATGAAAAACTCTTCAGATACCGAATGGGCTGTTTCAGGAGATTATCGCGCTGCATTCAAGGAGCTTTTGTCAGAACAATAAGCAAATGGTACAGATCATGGAAATAAACATGACATCATAACTACCTTGCAATTGACTTATTCCTTCACTAGACCAGGACCTGCCGAAGCCCCCGTAGCAAGAGGAACTCATTCAAAGACGCTATTATACTCTGACCCAGAAGATTAGAGAATTTTGAAGGAATTAAACTAAGCTATGAATATGGATTGTGAAAAGAACCCTAATGAAAGAAAAGATGTTTTTATCAACGATTTCATTCCTTACTAATTGAGACTTGGTGAGAAGAAAGAAGTCATTGACTTGAGCCTCGATAGAGAAGATGTGATGCTCTCTTACTCTTGCCAAAACTATTGGGCTCTTAATGTTAACTTCTCCGGTGTACTCTTTATTGTTTTCTCAGATTTGATTTCCTCAAACTTCTTCAACGCTACTTCCATCATGGGATTCTATCTCGGAGTTGCTGTACTCGTAGGATAAACACTGAGAAAGATCGTTGTGTATAATGCCGACAGAATCTATATTACCGAAATTCCAAACCCCGATCCAATCAGAAACCTAATCAGATGTATTTACATGCAGAGACTTGAACAAAATCTTAAGAAAGAGGAAGAACTGTTCTTTATACTGATGGAGATCTTGAGGTCTCCGGAAATGATCAGAGCCATTTGCGGCAGCAGTTTGAGATTACCACTAGTGCAACCAAAGACTGATAGAAACTCCGGAAACTACAACAGTGCACCAGCCTCAAACAACAATGACAACTTTGTCAGAGCTTGATGATAATGATTGATATTTCTAGAAACTGATAACATATAATGAATAATTATTATTGATTTCATAACTTCAACTAATTATGATATGATATAATTATTATTCAAACAAATATTATTATTATTTGATTTAAACACAAAACACTTTATCATAATATGATTTCATAAAACAATTTGCAAATCATATATTTACTTTATTTTTAATTTAAAAAACTTAATCTAAAATTTTACACATTTATGATTTAAGGGGTTTTGGGGT
>LAST02022400.1:0-16154 GCA_001273305.2 Sterkiella histriomuscorum
ATTATTATAATTGATTTGATGATTAAGTAGCTGGTAATGAAAAAGTATATTAATTTTTATTATCATAGTAGGATGTTAGATGGTTGATGAAATTGGTAGTTTTTGTTGGTGTATGTGGGTTAAGGGTATTTTATTGGTTTTGATTCTTATTAACACTAAATTAACTTTATTATCATGTTTTTATAATTTTCATCTAGGTTAATATATGGAGAGAAAAAAAATGTTAAAAAAGACAGATATTATAGTTCCTAATGACTTGATATTTACAATAGATCTCACAACTTTTATGCATGCAAGATAGATAATTTTAAAGAGACAGAGTGATGAAATTAAGATGGATAAAATAACCAAAATTAAATTTGTACTTACTGTTCAGATTTCTGCTATTGATTGAGGCAGTTAATAAAAATCTCAGCAAGGTCATTCAGTTTAGATAATAGCCTGTAAATTGGATCGGTCTATTGAGGTTTGTATCTTGGGTCAATCTCTGATAAACATTTCACCAAATTCTTCTGTGAGGCAATTGCTCTTGTTAATGCTAAAGACAAATAATTAACACAAACAAAATAGCTTACCAAGATATGAATGATAAACTTCATACTCTTTAGCCATATCTAGCCATGAACCATTTCTAAATGCTGATTCTAAGAGTGGTAAGAGAGCACTTTCAAGAATAATATCCATAACTTCTTCACCAGCTTTCCATTCCTTAGAGTTAATGAAGTTGCTGCAAATATCAACGAGGTTTTTGATTTAGTCGTTTCTGAGTTTCTTATTCTCGAGATATTAAGTGACATTGAAAGTTTATCCAACCTTACTAGAGTATCCAACACCCTTTCTCTTCTTTCTATCAGTCTTATCTAGTTATAACATCTGAGCTGGTTGTTCTTTGGTCTCCTTTTTCTCTTCCTCTACTTATTCAGGTTATTCCTCTAGAATTCTAGGTTTTTCACCGCTAATAGCACCAAGTCTTTCTAGAATTGTAGGTAGAAGACCACATTTAATACCAATCTCTCTTAGTTTAAGATCATCAGATATAGAGAAGGCTTCTGATAAGATCTTATAATTAAATTAGACTGCTTACTTTTACTCTTCCTCCCATTTAGCTTGAGCTCCAGCATCAGCCTTTGATGTAGCATTAATTTCTTAATCAGGTTAGCCTGCCAACACTTTGAATAAGAGATCTTTGCATTTAGAATTCTTAAGGAAGAGTTAGAAAAATAGTGGGATCTCTGAGAAAGATTCTAATTCTTTAAGCCATAATTCCCAACTCTTGGCTTGTTCCTCAGATTTCCACAGTTTCATTGATTAAAGAGTGACTGAGATAATAAGTTTCACTCCTCCTTTTGTCTCGAACTATTCAAATAAGCCCATTTTTGGAACATAACCGGATATCAACTGATTGTTTGAATCACCTTCAATTTGTTATTCCTCTTCTTTTATTTCTTCTTATGAGCCAAGTAATTGATTAATCTCATATTCTAAATCAATAATTCCATTCTAAGTTTCATAGAGATATTAACTGTCCAAAATTTATTGATACAACTCATTAAGGGTTTCACTTGATTGAACAATATAATTCTAGCCAACTCTTGCTTTGAAAGTAACTGAAGATTAAAGCATAATCTTTGACAATTGGTTTAGAGTTAAATGTGCAGGGATCATAAACACAGGATTGGATCTGTAGTTTATGTAAGGATTTAAATTGTTAAACCAAGGATGTCTAACTTCATTTTATAGAATATGTACTTAAGAAATTATGTCAGTCTAGTCTCCAGGTTTTTAAGGTTATTTGTTTGGTTAAGGTAATGGTGCTGGAATTTAGATATTTGATGTGCTTGGTTACAAAGTCATTCCTGGTTATTTAGCCAAATCTGTAGTCCAAATTTCGAATTTCAAAAAGTTAACAGTATTCTCAACTTCTTTTTCAGGCTTTGGGTTGTTTTCAGTTAAGATCTTTTCAATATCGTATGAAATACCTACAGTAAATACAAAATCGTAGCTGTAAGACATAAGCATAAAGTCGTTAGCTACTGAAATAGCTCCACCTCCTTCATAATCTGTGAACATTGAAATTATAGGTACAGAAGGTTTGGGTGCAAAATGATGGAAGCTGTGCTCATCAATATAACAGAAAACGAAATCCTCAGGACTAGAAGCTACGGGGTAATCAGAATCTTAGGCAAGATTTGCTGGCATTGCTGGAATACCTTTAGCACTGTAACATCCATAAGTAACATTACTTCCTGATTATGATGTTCCACTAATCAAGATAACTACTGGTGCTTTATTTTCAATATTCTTCCAGAATGATTAGAATTAGGAAACTGATCCTTACTCAGTTTGAGAATGTGCTAATGTCCAGTTGGAAGATAACAACTTTTTAACATTAGTTTTGGAGTGCTGTCCAAGAACTTCCTTAAAGTTTTTGATAAAGGAAGATCTTTTTTCACCTTATAGCAGTTAACTAGGTACGAAGTTGTTGTGTTAAGAGGATTGATTTTGGACGTTTTTGCTTTCATTTGCATTTAATGGTTTGTAGTTTGTGATCCATTTATTATTTTCACTATCAAATGGCCATAAACATACTGGTATGGTCCTTTCAGTTCTGAGTAATGGTAAAAATACTTTATTAACAAAGTCCATATCTCTAATCTTACTCAGGTGTTCTAAGTCTTACATTAGTAATTTTGCAAGTTCTCCTTCTAAATTTTCTGTTCCTGCAGTAAGTTACTTTATGAGTTCAATCATTAAACTTAACTCTTATTCACCAATCTAATTATCTTTTCTTATAATTTTGTTGTTCTATTCTGGATGATCTTATCTTAAGTTTTCATAAAGTTTTAATGGAATTTTATCATTTGCTAAACTCTTTCTCACTTCGTTATCTTATGAAACGTTAATCCAGAATTTAATGCAATGTTATAAATGTGAATGAGATTGATCAATATCTTCTCCAGTTAATTCTAATTTAAGAAGCTGCTTTAGATTCAAACCTTTTCTTAAAATTTCTTACGCAATTAGTGTTTTTGTTGCACTAAGTATACTTGCAAGATTCTCTTTTTGTAATTATATCTCAATAAGTTCATTGTGTTAAGAAATTAAAGAGTTATCAATTAGATTTTTAACGGTAAATTCATAAATATCAACTTGACTATTAATAAAGGGTTATGGAGGACATAAAAGCAAAACAAGTAACTGCACCAGTATTTTTGTTTGTTATTCTCTTTCTTAAGTTGATGTGCTTAACAAGTTCACTATATCATTCATATAAGATTCTTTAATAGCTAGATCTACACTTGGTGTTGATATTTAGATATCAGGCGCTGCTATTCTTAGAGTCTCAATGAAAATTTAGATATATGGAATGAGTTTTTTAATTGAAGTTGCATGAGTAGATCTGTCTTCTAATACAATTTGTCTAAGATTACTCATAACATGGTCTTGTAATAATTTCAATCTTCTTGGGAGTTCAGTTTTGTTACAAAGAATAATTTATCCTATCAGGGATGCATGCTTATTGAGATTAGGACTTCTAAGTAATTGATTAATGATCCAATCTCCCATTTCATTGTTATAGGTAGAAATAGCAATAAATGTTGGTTCTATCAAATTTTCTTTAATAGTGACAAGTGATGCAAGCATGTTAAATGATTACTTCATTTTTTCAATAGTCTTTGGCTATTATGCAATTACTTTAAGGATATTTTTGAAATCTCCAGAGCATATAATAGATAAGACTTCAAGAGCAGTTTTCTTTTATTCTTATTTAATGTATGAAATATAATCACCAACCTTAGTCAAATCATAACCTAATAATGAAATATAATTGATTCCAAAAGCAACTTGTTTTGTAAATTTAATTGCCAAGGGACTATTCTCTAAACAAGTAATGACACTTCTTCTCATGCAGAATTTTATGTATTTAATTTTAAAGTTTTGAATTGATTGAAGCTTTTGCTGTATTATATCTTGAATCTAGCTCTAAATGTTTTCAACATTGCTACTAAAGGTTTGAAGGTTTGATCCGAATACTGTAGCACTTACACTTCCAAAAGCATCATCCTTTACTATCTGTAAATTGCATACCAAACTTAAATTTTTCTCATCCATACCAGCTTCGACTAATACAGATAGTGGTTCAGCATATACTTCGGTATCAGCTCCCCAATAGTTATTGAAAGCAATTTATATTTCTCTTAATTCTACTTCATGAGGTAGCTAGAATAAAAGCCAATATTCACTTCTCAATGATCCTGTCAAATGTTTAACTATCACTCTATGTTTATATGCTCTCTTATTTACTGACCAATCTGTCTTTTGATAAGAAGAAATGGGATCTAAACCATTGTTATCTACCATAGAAATGCTTTTTGAGAATTCTTAGACATATAATTACTTGGTATTGTCATATAGAGTTGTAACGAGGTTTGCTTGATCAATTTAATCACCTTAAATTGCACTAATTTGGTTTTACTGGAATTCTTGTAGGTTGCTTTCTAAATAATAAACTAAATCAGAGCCATTCATCTCAAATTTGTCATCTTATGAACTTAGTGCATGTAATTATCTAGCTAAATTTACATCATTTTCGATTTACTCTACAAGCTCAATCTCCATTTTGGTTTAACCTAACTTAGTTAGGTTATTTTCCCCTTCAGAGTGAATACCAATAGTATCGAGTAGAAATTCGAAGCCATTCAGATCAAACACAAAATAGCTGGCTACTTGATCGTTAACTAACCATAGGCTTAATAACTTAATAAAGTACTCATTAGTCCTGTCACTTAACTTCACTGACATTTCAAATCCTAAGGAATTAGTTTGAGATAAGTCTAATAGAGTCTTGTTCATTTTCTTTGCGATGTTTGTTAATGAATAAAGTGCGATTCTTATAGCTTCTTCTGCATGCTCACCATTATCTCCTAAAGTTTGGAATAGTTCCTCAATATGCTCTGTAATGAGCTTTACTTTTGATGTTGCTGGAGTTAAGGAGGTGGCATTGCCTAATTGTGAAACTGGAATGTCATCCTTAGATTGTCTTGAGTTTAAGAATAACCATGCAATCATATTGCTGATGCTATCTTGATATTCTTTCTTAGTCTTTTGATTGTTCTCAAGCCCTTTGAAAAATTCGGAAATAGCTTTTTATCCGGGTTGATCTTTACTCTCAGCATTGACAATAACATACAACAAATCACTTGCTAAGTTAAGTCTCATCACAATTTCGGGTTGTGCTCCAGTGACACCTTCAAAGCTACCTTTATTCAAATGATTGATTAAATATAAGGAGGTCTTTTTCAAAAATAGTGAGATTTCATCATTACTCATCTTTGCATACACTGTCTTGTTACTTTCATAGCTACCGCTTCTAGCAACACTTGAAGTTATGAGAATGTCTAACCATCCTTGACAGATTGAATAACCAACTTTTTCATGGTGATTGCCTGTAACGTTGTCTAAAGTTAGGAATAACAAATTACAAATAAACTTTGAGATATCATTGCTGTTTACTGATTGTTTAGCAATTGTTTCTGTGATAGCTAAAATTTAGGGGAAAGTTATTTACTTAATCTCCTCAGTTGAAATTAAGAATGCGTTAACTAGTGAGTCAAAAATCTTTGCTTCAATGAGTTAGTTTACATTAACAGAGGTTAATGATTTTAAAACTAAAGACCACATATGGGATAAGTATTTAGTTTGAGATTCGGTTTCAATGAAATGAGAAGCTTATGGTCTTTAGATTTTTTATGGAGAATAGTGACTTTCACTAATGTACAGAAGCTGTACCATGTTTTTGATGATATGTAAGGAATTATTTTAGCCTAAAACTTGAATTCCTTATTTCTTTAAAGGTTGACTAATAGATCTAGCCATGTTAAGTGGGACTAAATCTTCATCGTCATTTTCATTTTATGCTTCGGGAATTTTCTCTAATGTGCTATTTGCTTGTTTATCATTGCCTTGCTTTTGGATTTAATTGTTCTTGATCTCATCTGTAGTTTTGATAAATAGCTCAACAATTAATTGTAGATGTTCAAGCCAGACTTTCTAGTTTTGATAGCTCTTAAGCAATAATGCCCATGATTAGTGACTTTACTGTGAATGAAGTTTGGCAATGTCGGGTTACAATGCTAAATCAATCATCCATTTCAAGAAGTTCTACAAATGTGATACAAGGACCTCTAAAAGACTAATGACTGCCTTATGTTGATCTTAAACTTCAGATTTCTTCATTAAAGATAAGTCGACTTAGTCTGGTAGATTAGGAATCCAAATAGCAGATGGAGGTTATCTAATGAGATCAAAGAGGTTTTTGAATAGTTAAATCAAATCTCTTGAGTTTAATTGTAAAATGCTAACTAAAATCTGGAAGAAGGCATCTTTATTACTGATTACACTTTGGATATGTGTAATGTTTGTTAGCTTAATTAAATGTAGCATGGTCTCAATAGTAAGTTTCATTAGTACAATCTTTTCTTGCTTTGAGAACACGTTTTTGATATCTTAAGAAACCCAAACACAAGTTTGGAACATCACAATAAACTATTGATCGTAATCTAGTTTCTCATAGACATCATTTATGCTAACTTATTTCTTCAAAACATTTTTGTTTTGTAAATTTTTCTTTAATGGTGTAGGTTGAGATAATGATCTCGCTATACCTAAGGGAACCAAGTCTTCAAAGTCATCTTAATCGTCATCTAATTTTTAATTTTCAGCTATACTATCTTTTCTATTCAACTTTGTTGGTGATTCTGGCTCTTATTATTTGTAAGTCTCGGGGTATAGTCTTGGGTCAAGAACTTACATTAACATTGTTGGGTTTTGCTCATTGATTTCTAAGGGTTTTCTAATCTCTGCATAGATGTGAGTTTAATGATGGCTTGATTTGTTTGAGGTGAAACATTCAGTGCAAAGATTGTATTCTTCACAGTTCAAACATTTATAGAGCTTTCCTTCTATTGGCTTTTTAGCGCAGTTGTCACAACCTACATTTTCATGAATTGAATCTTTTTAAGCAGTATTTTAAGCATCTACAGGGGCTTGTTCTTTGAATTTAAATGGATGTAGGATTGCATGCTTAATTAGCTTGTTTTAAGTTGCTCTAATTTGTTTAATCTACTACTTAGATAGCTCTTCCAATGGATCTTTGATTACTAGCATGACATGATCAGGATATTCTAATAAGTGTTTCTCCATGCAAGCTGCGTCAAAGTTCATGTCTTGCACACAATGTCCACATTTATATCTCCATCCTAGTATCATCTTTGCGTTACATCCTGAACATTTGACACCTTTATGATATGTTTGACCGGGTATTGGGATAATGATTTGTTTTAGTTAGCTTAAAACTAGCATCAATACAGAGGACATAAAGACAAATGGTTGCATGTTATCAGGGAGGGGTCCTTAAGAATTTTACTTGTTTAGAGAAGGGTTTTATAATTGTTTTAAGTCTAAGTTTATTCCAAGTTTCTAGATGAGGAAAGAGACAAGTTCTCCTTCTGGAATACCAAGGTATGTCAAAGCTTCTAATACAGCTTTCTATGAGAAGTTAGAATGTGGTTTAGATAAAAACTCCTCAATAACATGGAATGAGAATTATCTTATCTCACCTTAAGTCATTAATGGATTGAGGCACACAGAAATAAATTCTTATATATCTTGTCTAATTACTCCAGAATCATATGAGATGTATTTTTCAAATAGATCAAATGCAACATTACTCAAATCTCCGCTTGGATTTAAGTCTCTGATAATTTACTGGAGTGTATCTCTAGACACAGTTTTGTTTTTGACTAAATTTCTTATGATCTTTGTGAAATCCGATGTCAAAACCATATAAAATTCCAAAGATTATACAACTCCATCTTTCAAAGTATATTGTTCTTGTGATATATAACCTAATGTGCTATGTTAGATATTTTGTATTTTTTCAACTAATTCTTTAATATTTGGATCATTAGCTCTAATCTTGCCTTTTAATTCTTCTTACAATAAGATCAACTCGTTTTATTTGTTTGCAGCAAGGTGATTGATGTTTACTAAAGTTTATGAATTTGATGCTGAGTTTATTTATGAAGTACTAGTACTAATATTTGTATTAATGTTTGTATTAGCTTGATGTAAAGTTGATATAGATGAAACTTATGGCACAATAAGGAATTCATCTACAGATTTTGTGATTTGCAACATTTACATAGCTTTACCTATTTTTATTAACTTTGCACCATTCTACCAAAATTCTTAAGCTTTCTTATCAATTTCTTCCTTTATTTTGGCTTAATTAATTGAGAGATCAAAACATGATCCATAGACTTCAATCATAGTATCGGGTGGTTTATTTTTAGATCCTTTTGGAAGTGAACTGTTTGATAATCCAAATTCAATCATAATACTAAATCCTAATCCTGTGTAGTTGATGTTGTTCAAATGAAGGCATTCATCAGATGGATTTGATGCTCCAAGTTTTTAATAAGCCATAGATGCAAACTATGCGAATATTTATTCATCGAAAGTATTATAGTATATAACCTGGCCATTACTAGCTATAATTTTCACTATGAGTTTGAATTGCAATTGTTCCATATTAGCAAAGAACAATTTTATGTCCGTGATTTAAGTTTCTCTCTTAAATTTCACATCATAGAAATGGTGGTGATCGTATTTAAGCTTTCTAATTTCCTCTACTGATAATATTATTTTGTTTGATGATTCTTAAGCTACTAGTTGATGAGACTAATCTATTGACTCTTTTCTAACAGCAGCATTATGATTTTGCTTGTGATTCTTAAATGAAACCAAGTCGAATGGATAACTGTTAATATTTTGTCTTGTTCTGAATGTTATAGCTTCTTTAGTTTGCAGTAAAGGTATCTTTTATTGACATATTTTGGAGTATAATGTCTACAATAGAGTTTAGACTGTTCTTTCCGGATTTAATGGTACAGACCAAATCAATAATCCAATTAAAGCTTCATAACCTATAGAGTGAATAATTATACAAAACATTATATTAGATATAATTTTAATAAAAATAATGATAATCAGTCTAACTATGGTTTTCTAATCATAAGAATCATTGTAATTCTAGAGCTGTTCATAGTAATCATCATTAAAGAGAAGGAAAATAAAAGTATATTAAAAATTGACATTGGAATAGTCATGACTTACCACTATAGGAGATATAGTTCTCAGGCAATGATTCTACTTATTAAATTAAGAGATTGAAAAGCTTGTTTATGAATTCAAAATCTCTCTAAAAGTTCTACAAAAATTCAACTGTGAGTTAGATGCCACCGCTGTCTCCACTAAAAAGACTTAGTTATAGGAATTTCGCAAGATCAATTTCTTTGTATATTAACTGTGCAAACTCTCTATCAATTTTCATTAGCTTGTTTAAGAATTGAATGATAGTCATTCTTAGTTGTTGGTTATATTACTCATCTGATGTCATTTATGCAAGTACTTTGTTAATTATGCTGAAATATCTGGGAGATAATAGACATGATCTCATGTATGATACAGGGATATTTGTCTAATTAAATATTGATCTTTGCTGATCCAATAAATGTGTATCCTCTTCAGCAACGATTCCTTAAATTGATACTCCTCTAAGCTCAAATAAGTTGTTATCCAATTTTAGATTTTTAAGGATGAGAGAGAGTCCTGGAATGTGTTATAGTTATAAATGAGAGTCTGTGAGCTTAAGAGTAGTTTTTGCAACTAATTTCACATTCTTTATGTCATTTTAGCTCATCTTTGCTAGAGTTAATCCGCTAATCTATAAATCGAAGCCCTGAATTGATTATACTTCAATGTTGCTTTAAGTCTTCAATGTTTGATCACTATTCAATACCTTTAGATCTAATTCATAGTTTGAGAAGATTTATTTTGAAGATTAAGATGAGGTAATGTTATTATTACTACCACTTAGATCAATATTGTTATCTTCATAAGAATTTCCAGTCACACCAAAGAATTCCAATTCCATTGGAACATTATTAATGTTTTATGCAAATAATGTTGGCTTCTTTCTGAATCCAGTTGGTTTTAGCATTATATATTTACAGTTTCTTTGGAAGTCAATATCTACTGTAATGCTGGTTTCATTTTCAAATTCGAAATATGCCACTGGCTCATATGGCTATAATGGTCTGGAATCTTTAAGTCTTTGTTGTTTCCAATCATTGTAATCTTGAAGAGTGAATTTATTGAATGGGATGGTATGTTCAAAGGCTTGTAAATTGTCAGAGATAAAAATGATTCCTGAACCAATTGGGTAAGCACCACACTTTGAATTAGTGCTTGATCTAATTGTAAACTTCTCAATGCTCATTTTATGACCATGTAAGTGCTTGAAGTAGAATTCTGGCTTAGGATAATTACTAGCAAATATCAGATTGTTATCAGTAACAACTCTACAAACTTGATATGATTAGTTGTAAGCTGCTCCTTTATGATGATTTACGACAAGAGGCATAAAGTTTTATTCTCCTGCTTAATCTTATCCTTCTTATTTTCCTGAATGATGTTAATTCCCCTAATTGTTATTAGCACTTTCATGAGAGATACCTTAGATACTTAAAAGTCCTAAAGTGACAGTATTTTCTGATTTTTTCTCAGTAACAGAAGTATCGATCATGGAAGGTTGAAGTTTTTAAGAGTTAGACTCTGATACATCTTAACTATTCTAAAGTAACTCTAGCAGTTATGTTGAGTCATTTGCATTGAATGTAAGTTCAATATTAAGTGAAATAAGGCTTGTTGGCTTTTAGAATTTCATTTCGAAAGGACCAAAACTATGTGGATCATTAATTACCCAATGGTGATTTGTATGATGAACAGATTTATCTTTGCCATGATTAGACATTAGTTATTATGATGAGTTTGAAATGGCTTGTACAGTTTTGCCATTCATCAATTTTTCATATCTCTGAATGTCTTGGATAGTTACTTCATGAGGATTAATTTGTTGGTTAAGAACTTCTTCCTCAGTTAAAGCATCCTTTCTTTAATTTTAGTTTTGACTACTAGCAATAGATGTTCTGTCATGTAAAAGTCTAATTGAACTCTCATCAATTAAGTATCTTCTGAGCTTGTTATCTGATACATTGATATATACTACTCCATTCTCAACCTTTAGAAGTTACTCTGATTCTGATTAGAGACTAAATTGATCAAATCGTTAAAGATGTAACTTCTTCTCAGAAGTATCAACTCCATATATCTAAACAAATTGTTAAGATTAGGCAGCTTAAGATAAGACAACTAGTTTCTTAGATTTTTGGCAGTAAATTAGTCTAATGATATCTTCGTTTTGAGCTCCAACTTGCTTGAATAGTTGAGAATCATCTGAAATAGTAACAAAGGTGAATTCATTTGTTTCGTTGTTAAAATCAATTCTTTCTATTATAACTGATACTGTTGATTAACCAGTTTTATATCCTGCTCCAACAAAATATATTGAGTTATCTTTACTAATATCAGTGCCTATCTATACAAAGTCTACTAACTTTTCAAAGGGGAAGACAATTCTACCTAGCAGTTCATTCCTCACGATAGTTTGATTGAGTCTGTTGGTCTTAACACTCCAATTGTTCTACATTAACTAGTTACCAATCATTGTAGGATAAAGACTTTCCACAAGAGATTAGTGGCTTGCAAAGAGATGTGTTAGGGCTTATTCCTCTGTCTTGTGTGGAATGTCGCAAACTCTACATGAATATTTGCCGGGATTGCCAATGAATTATCTCAAATAGCTTTATCTATAGTTTAAGGAGTGGACTTCAATCTCAATAGTATTGGATATGTTGTTTTTCAAAACTGCACCTGTGAGCATAGGCTTAACAGATTTACCCTGGTTGACTGAAGCGAAAATAAAGTCTAAGATTTCGGTTTTTTCGTAGTACTCGACTGTTTGTCTCCTCATATCATCTTATCGACGTTTCTCTTCCTATTCCTTTTCTATTCTTTATTGTTCCTCCAACAGTCGTTGCTTTTCTTCTTCTTATAACCTTAAGATTAAGTCCTCTTATTCTTTTTTCTTGAGCTCTTCCAGTTCTTTCTCCTTTTGTACTTAAGACTCTGATTTTACCTCGACATATGCAGTTTAAGGTGCTGCTGTTCCACAAGCTTCACAGATACCCTTTCCTTCAGGATTGATCAAGGTGCATGTCTCACATTCATAGCTATTAATCTTGTATGTTACGGTGAATTCTGCCTTCTTGTCCTTATTTAGCTCATCTAGACTCTCTTAATATAGATCGAGTGCTGCAGATAAGCTTTCATTCTTTGATTTGAGAAGAGCTAATTTCGATGCTTCTAATCCGAATCCCATCATTACCATCTGGTTAAGAAGCTCTTATGAAGGTGTAACTGGCTTATCGCTATCCTTTCTAGCACTTTTGGTTTCTTCATTAGGATCAATCTTCTTTTCCTCTTCAACTGGTTACTTCTTCTCTTCCTTCTATTTATCCTTCTCTTTCTGACCTTGAATCAATGGAGTGTCTGCATAGTCTAGTAAGAATTTCTGAATCATTTCTAGGTGCTAATCATCAGTTTCTGATTGCTTATCAATTTCGACTTCTTCTGGTACATCAGCCTCATTAAACATTGTAAAGAGTAAATCCTCAGTAATTTCTTCTTCCACTTGCTTTTTAATAGAAGGAAGTATTATTTAGGTTTGTAAATTCTTTGAAAGGATTTTGACATTACATCCTATTTGGTCCGCTTTCTTTTCTTCCTCCTAAGATGACATATTTGCAAAAAGAAGTTAATCTATCTCATTATCGGTATGTAACTTAAGCTTTAGATTCAAGCCTCCGATCTTTTAGAGCTTAATCTTTGAGCTCCAGATATTAATTGAGCCATCTTTGCTTCCAGTCATTATGAAATCTGAATTATTCAATGTCTTAAACGAATCTACCTTTGATTAATCTTGTTTCAAGTCACTGAGATTATTTTCATGAACCATAGGCGGCATGCTATTAACAGTATCACTAATGGGAACATTCCAAGTAGGTAGCCCTTTTAACATAATATTTGAAGGGAATTATCTCTCCAGTGAATTTCTGATGTCAATTTCGCTTGTTTAACCAAGTGTACTTCTCTCAAAGATACTCTCTAGCTCCACTTTGAAGTCTTGGTAGAATTGTAGTTTTCCATACTTATCATCGGTGTTTATCAAACCTAATTCTGCTAAATAGATTGGGTCATAGGTTGAATCTGTTTGAGTGGGATAAGTTACAAGTGACGACAGTCTACCAAAAGCAGTGTGAAGTCTGCTAGATGTTGAGGAAGCACCTGTACTCCAAAGACTTTTCAAAGATGATGAAACTTAATCTGATTGAGTTACAGCCCAGAGTTAATCTTCTAGTCTTAACAGAATTGCTAGCAATTAGTTTGCATCAATTAAGGACAATTTACCATATTCGAATGGAAGTTAAATCTCGTTGTTAAATAAGGGTTTTGGATCTCTTGGTAATCTTTGTTAGGCATTCTTAACCTATGTAATATCTAAATCTTAAATAATCAAAAGCTAGTTCTCTAAATGTTCATATTAGTTAATAGCGATATTAAGTAATGATTTCACAATCACAAAAGCAATCTAATAGGTAATTTTAACCGTATTGTTATTTTAAGTATTGAGGTTCTCAATAAATTCTGATAAAATGTCAAATACCTCTGGTTTAATTTAATTCCAATCCAAATGTTAAATCATGAATTCTATTTCATGTTTTGATAGCTTTAGACTAATCTTATCTTCTGGTGTCTATGGATATCCTGTAAATGAGGCATTAGTATCCATGTTAAAATCACTTCCTGATCTTGATATCAATTTTAATTGAGAACCATTAACCAAAAGCATCTTATCTTAATTTTCCAAATATTAAACTTATGTCTCATTAATATCTTTATCTTACTCGTTATTTATTATTTCCTACACTTGTTGTTGTTAATCATTATTCTTTATTGAATCTCTTAATTTAGAGAGTTTAGTTGAGAGATGTGAAACTGTGTTGTTGGCGGAGAGTCCTGTGTTCACTAAGAAAGTTTGTTAAATATCGTCTTGGTTGAAGACTTTACTCAGAATTAGTTCATAAAGTGTTGTCCCTAATTCGAGAGGACCATCTCCAACTTTCTCCTTAGAGTTTCTCATTTATATCATTGTGGCAATCATCTTATCATAAAGAATCATCAAGTCTTTGTTTTTATGATAGTATTGCACTGAATCGTGATAGTTGGTGAATCTGATAAGGACTGATTTTATTACTTTTGATTCTGGTTTTTGTTCACTTTCCTATTGTTCTTACCAAAGTATTTCATATTTGTCTCTAAATTAATAATCAACTGAGCCGTCAAGTCGCAAAAGCTTCTTTAATTTATCATCAATATCGTTGTCGATCTCTAGATTTAGCCCAAATACAACTAGCATGCCCTTAAGTTTAGTTGTTAGGTAAAGGTTAAGTAGTTAAATTTCACTGCTTCTAAGAGTCTACATTTGGAGTTACTTAAAATGAATGACTTACTAATGGAAGATGGTTTGGGTTATTTTCTTCAAAGACATCACCTTTTCCTTAAGCGAATGGATTAATGATGACAAAGTATTCTGGCTCCTTGAATTTGACAGTTGGATACCATACATGCCCAGCAGGTACCTTCTTAGCTCTCTCTTTGAGGTATCGCCCGTTCAACCAGAAGTTTAAAGTCAACTTGTCCAGGTTGAGTTCAATACCAATTATTCTAGGTGTGGTAGTTCTAAATTATTGGACGACTTCCTCCTTTTAATTCTTATTAGATACGCCGATTTCTATATTATAATTATTAACAAGCAAGAAGGATTCAGCGAATGGCCTGGTATCATGGCGGGTACTTACGCAGGGTCTAGCAACTTATGGGGCAGATAATTTCCCAGTAATGTACTCCTTCGCTGAAAGCTTTGTTTGCTCTCGCCGTCTGGGATTGAAGCTTAGCCACAACGGTGAACCCTAAAAAACTTGGTTAAGACATCATGAATGTTTTATCAGAAGTGGACAAGATATCCACAAAAAAGATGGAACATGGTATTAGAGATAAACTTACCGCTAAAAGAAATCTCTACACCTCCAGAGGAGTTTGAAGGACAGAATCTTAGACAATCAGGCTCGTGATAGGTGTCTGTGATTGCTACTTTGGCTTGCAATGAGTGCTCACGCACATCGGCTCTTGTATCTGCTAACAAATATGGCTGCAAGTACTGAGAGAAGCCTTTCGGGTTGGCTTCGCTCACAATCACTCTCCTTTCACTCTGAGTCTGAACCAAACTCTTGAGACTTGATGTTTACAGTTCTTTAGGATTCGCAAGTTGAGGTTAAGACGAGGACAGCTTTTGCTCTTCATCTTGCGCTTTATCTGGAATTTAAACGAGCATGGAAGCTGCGTTTTGGCTTTGATTTCCTTGCACGATTGCAAAGAGGGTTTCGCTGAGAGGGTCGTAAGTTGCCCCTTTCACTCCTTTCTACACTGTTTCTGATTATATCTCGCTTGTTAAAGATACGCTACTCAATTATTGCATTAATATATTAAAATTAATTATAATTAACAGATTAGTTCTATCTTTTTATATATAGATATAGTCATATGTCAGCTAACAAATCTGTGGATAATCAATCCCAGATACCATATAAATATGCATCACAAACAATATTTACAAATCTTTAATTTTCTAATAAATATAATAGGTATACCACACATACTAATAAGCTTAATTGACATTTATTAATTTAATCATCAAACCGATTCAAATATAGGTTTAAAAGTGCATAAAACTTTATTCATTTGATAAGTTATTTAGAAAAAGCTGGAATGAAATATCATTTATAAATGAGTTTTTGCTATTATGACATTTCACTCAATAATTATAGATGATTTTTATCATTACTTTTCTATATCTTCCATTTATACATTATAATTAAATTAATAGACTAATTATAATTATCTTAATTTAAGAATCCTAATTTAAATATATATTTACCAATACAATTATTTTTATAATTACTTCTTTAAAGATTTTTTATACTCATTATTATTAATACTTTTATCTATCTTTAATATTCTCTTTTTCCTAATCATTCAATTTTATCAAGTTATTGTATTATGGGGTTTTGGGG
>LAST02022402.1:0-12999 GCA_001273305.2 Sterkiella histriomuscorum
TTCATCTTCTTCATCATAGTACTCATCATCTTCATCTTCCTCATTATCATATTCTTCTACTTCTTCATTACCATACCCTTCTTAACTTCTATCAACATCATCTTCCTACTCCAACTCGTCATCTCTCATTTCTTAAACCGAATCTTCCTCCTCCAATTCTTATTACTCAATGATTGTGATATTATTATGATGATTATTTCGCTTAGAGTAATTATTATTGTTGATAGCATCTATCCTTAAATTGTCTTAATTTAATACTAATTTCTAGTGACTGCTCTCTAAACTTAGACTTCTATTGCTGTCAGCGGCTTATTCAGCATATATACTGCTGTTTTACTGCTGAGAATTAACTTAGCTTGAATCATCATCAAAACTTATCTTTCTAAATGTACTAGCAAATGAAGAGGGCTCATTAAAGTTTTTGGATGATTGTTATTATTACTATTAATGATCATAATTATTTTTATGATAAAGTTGGTTTAAAACCTCATTATTAATCTCTTCATTAATAATTTGATCTCCTTCATCAGTGTTTAGATTATTCTATTTCATTTTATTGTTATTGCTAAACATTGGGCTAATGTCCTGCTATGGCTGTCTATCACTCTTTTCAGTTATTGATTAGAAGATAAGATTATTAGTGGAACTAAATGGTGATGAAATCTGACTATTAAATTGACTTTAATGTGATTTTTACAACATTTAATTGTAGGATTTCACTTTCTCCTTAATACTTTAAATATCTTGTTATTGTTGTGATTAACTTTGTGATTTTCTGGGTATTTATCCTTTATCTTATTATTATGATTGAGATAAATTCATTTAACTCTATCTTATCATCATACTTTATCTTCTGTTTTTATTAGTAGGAGATTATAATTACTATTGTTAAAAGTCCTTCATTTAATTCATTATTTTCTCACGCATTGCTTTCTTTAGTTTGGTTTTTACACTATTTTTGACTCTGGTGTTTGGCTTCCTCTTCTTCACAAACTATATTTATTAATTCTAATGATTAATTTCCACAGCTCTTTTCTCTTTAAAATTATTCATTAATTATTCAAATTTCTAGGTCTCTTCTATTTTCTTCTGCATCTTCTTCCTACTTTTTAACTCTTTTTCATTCAATTTATGATGTGACGATGGACTACCGTGCAAGTCTAATGTACTGTATTATTCGTTATTGTGGTTATTGTATTTATTTGGAGTATTAACATTGTATACATCCCAAAGTAGAATTTATATGATTCTTGTCAAAGCAGGGTAAGCATTTATAACAGAAAACACAATCCTAGTGTCATCAGATTAATTTATATATAGGTATGATGTAGAACTATTTACTGAACTATATCCGGCATCAAGTATTTGTACATTAAATATTGCAATGTCTCCCTCTGTATCATTTCCGTAGAGTATTGTCCACTCGTAGTTATGATGAGCATATATCGAAACAGAAGTATTAAAGTCAAACTTCGGTATAGGTGGATAATTAGGAACTACTTCAACGATAAAATCTGTATAATTACCAAATGTCATCGAGCTAGTAACATTTGCGAAGTATCTAATTGTATAATTTCCAACTTATGAGTTTAGAGAAGGAGCAATATAAAGAATTCCTGTAGTAGCATCAAATTTAATCAAATTTCCTGAGAAAGCTGTTCCATTTTAGTATTTTGCAGATAGTGTTAATTGATCTCCAGCACATTGTGTGAACTAAGGCAATAAAAAACTATAATTCTAGTTTCCAACACTGAACCCACCTGCAGTTGAATTTATAGTTAATCCAGTTCTATTTTATACAACTGGTGATGATGGATTAGCTTTTTAATAGCAATTTGTTTATCTTGTAGAATCTCTTTTATTTGTTGAAGGGTCTGTAAATGGATATATTCTTAATTGTGTAATTGAACCGTAAAATCTTGCAAATAACTTCTTTGGCACTTTGTAAGCAATCAAATCTGAAGGAAATGTGATCCAATTTGATTAGACAAAATCACCATTATAACCAGTTGGTGCACCCATTGATGAAGTGTAAGTAGTTGAATAACCTTACATGTTACATGGATCATCCCAGAGTGGAGTAGTATAGTCTTTAATTTTGAAAACAGTTGCATAGGAAGAAGAAGTAGTGGAACTCCAAGAACCAGCAAAACCCCACATTACATTATTTCTTTCAAACAAAAAGTGTCTTCTAAATTAAAAGGTTGCATCTTTTAGCACATATGCTTAATTGTTTGCAGCAAATGTAAATGTTGTTCCACTGACATCAATAACTACTATATATAAATTTGTTTCTTCTGCAATTGAAACTAATAAGTATTTTTAAGCTGCAGTTGTAGCAATATTTGTACCGCACTATCCAGTTTTAGTGTATAATTCCTATTTAGAAATCAAATTACCAGAAGTAGGGCTTATTTATAATATATAGTACTCGTCACTAACGGTACCACTACTTGGATTATAAGACTTGTAAGGGAAAGATGTAAAAATATAATTATTAGCATAAACAATGCCTTATGTTTAGTAATAAAAAGTAGAATTTAAGTACCCATAGCCAGGATTAGCAGTATTATATAAACATTTTACCCACTACTATGTTCCTTAAGTTATAGTTAATTTTTGTAAACCCATATACAAATTTGAATTTAAATATCTAAACAATTGATAAACATAAGTTGACTTAATTGTTATTTGACTACCGTATGAGTGTTAAGATTATTCATATGTTGTAAAGAAAACTAAATCATAGCTCGAGTCTATTCTTCCTAAAAAGGCTTCATTTTAACCAACACCTCTTGTTAAAAATGTATTCAAATGTCTCCCACTAAAATAAGAATCGCCAGTTGATAAATCAACTTAATAATCGTATAATTCCATACTTTTACTAGGTTATTAAAATTATTTGCTCTAAATATATTTTCCATATTAACTATGCTATAGAAACACTATTGTATCATCGTAACTTGTAGAATAAGTTTGTTATATAAAAGCAGATTAAATATTGTCAGATTTACCATAATAAACATGACACATTTATACATTATAAGGAGCATCTATAGTAAAATGGAAATTCTGCATTAATCCTTTTGTAAAAGAAGCCAAAAATCCTGCTTATCTGTTTAAATTACTATAATTTTTTATTAGTAGAGAATTTTTAGTTGTTCCACAAAAGATAAAATGAGTTCCTAAAGAATTCATATCTGCCCCCAACCACTCTTAAGTTTATTCAGCTACGAATATTCCTGGAATTGTTCTTGAAGGGCAATCATCTGTCGGGTTATTCGCTCCGTAATTAGCAGCTGGATATACATCAATCACAAAAGTATATGAAGCTTAAATAGTTTCATCGTTGGTCTCTTTGAATATACATCGTACTACATAAGTTCCAACATCAGCTGCTGTTGGAAACATAGAGAATTAGACGGTTGTTGAGTTAGCTGTTGCGTTTACAAATGTAGGTGTTGTAGAATATTCATAATATCTATCAATCTACCATGAAAAACTCACATTATTTTGTAAACAGCCTGAGGGCATATCAAAAGCATAAGTAACATTTTCTGTGATAGGCAATTGAATTAATTAATCTTATAATTCTTATGAGAGTATTGGAGATAATCCATAGCAGTACAATTATATAGGGTTATTCATTTTAATTTAGGTAGTCTTATCCAAATACTCAAAATAGAACTTTTCTTAATGATCATATTTGACATCTCCATATGTTACCTTATAAGTGTAACCTGGAATATCAGTATAAGTTAAATCAGTTGATTATACACTTGGTGTGTAAATTCTCCATTCCACACAAGATCTGGTTGATACAAAAGTTAAACTCATTTAATTTATAACTCCTCCTGTATAAGATGAGTAGTCTATACAAAATAAAATTAAGCTTCAATTCGCTTTACATCATTTATTTCACAATAATAAAAGTTAACATTAAAAAATTATATAGAAAAGATAACAGGAAATACATAGAATAATATAATTTACTTAATTAATTTTGAAATTTACATAAGCATGTCTTTAATTAAAAAGTAAAATTAAAAGTTCTGAAATTTTAACCCATTTAAATAACTTACAATAACTTGAATCATGGAGAGTGTACAACATATTGTTATAAATAAGTAAAGTAACGTAGCTAAAATCAGCTGAATTTTTATCATTAAAGCTATAAATTATAATTAATTAATACTGGAATACTATAAAAGTCTTACAATGCTGTAATTGCTAGGTTCATATTGGATTTATAAATCTTAGTTATAAACTTAATTGATGGTGAAGTATCATAGTAGTAAACATACAAAAAAGTATTATCTCCTGTCATAAATGCTCGCCCATAAGCAAAGTATGTTGCAAAATTTGAATTTACTTGTATAGTTCTTGAGTCTATAACTGTCAGATTACTACCAAAATTCATTTTTTTAAGATAAAGAGATCCAGGATTATATTTAAGTAAAGCAATGTAAGCATAATTATCATCACCATAAATTCCAACTCTATTAACATTCGATAAGTAGTAAGGATAGTATACTAAACATTAAAAAGATTTAGAACCTTAATAGACTCCAGTTGACTTTTTAAATAATGAAAGAGTTGTGTAATAATTACCACTATAGTACATAAAACCTGATGTTAGGTAGTAATCTTAAGTTTCTGATACAAAAATAGATTATATTTATGGGTTGCCAACTGCTGGTAACATAGTTCCAGTTGCATAGCTAAAGTATGATTATGAAGGTTTATAATCACTTATATCAATTTTAACAACATAATGACTCCACAAATCTGTATTATTTCGAAGTGATGTAAAGTATAAATGATTGTATTATTTATCAATCTTTGCTAGAGTAGTTTTATATTCATTATAAATAAAAGTTCCTTAAATTTTCTTCAAATATAAGATTTTCCCTGTCTAATATTCATGCTTTACTAAGACTTGAGTCTAAGTAGACTATAAATACATAGTCCCAAAAACCCCTGTTTAATTAGCAGGAAAACCGCATGTTGTATATGAACCTGAATTATAATACGATAATGACTATCCAACCATTCCCCATTAATAAACACCATTGTTGTCAATAAAAGTTATGTATGGTCTATTGTAGGTTGATGAGCTATTATAATCTCTAGATAGTAATTTATCAGAAGTTGTATAACCGCAGAATATATAATTTCCAACTTATAAATCCATGTCACTTCCAAAAGAATACAGATGAGAATCAACCCCGGATATGACTCTCGGAAATTTTTAATCATTATCAGGACACATATCTTCTTGCACGGTATTTGGAGCAGAGGGTCTACTGACTGGCCAGATAATAATTGGTACATATATAGTACCTGAAAGACCACCTGCTGCTGATACTGTACTTATTTTGAAACTAACCCATCTTTGACTGGGGTAAGGAGCTCCGGATGAAGCTGTTGCATCCACAACTACAGTAATATGAGTTGTATTTGAAGTTAGTGTGACATATGTTACGATCTAAGTAGTTGTATCATTTTCATAATACAAAGTATTAGAAGTGGCTAATGCATAGTCTTAACATGATTTAAATGACGATCTTTCAAAATATTTTGTTACTTTAGTGCCATCTAAAACTTCGATTGCTTCTAACTCTGTACCAATAGGTTGTTTTCCTGTAGTGGTTTTACAGTCATTGGTAGTTGTAGCAAACTCCCCAGAAATATAGTTTGGAGTTGATGGACCATCTGATAAAGGGTAGAAATTGGTACCATAAGAACCCAATTGTCTATATTTTTGAATTTTAAAATTATAAAAAACCTTACCTATTTCTCGTATAGTAATCAGCTATAAAAACTAATGTTTTGTTTGTAAATAATATTGCTGCACTTGGTATTGTATCATTGTTTAAACTATAATTAATAGGTACAGAAAGAGAGGTACTAATAGCTCCCTTAATATATGGATGACATTCATATTTATATGTTTCATAACTAAAGACTGATTTTTTCTATACTACAATGTTGTATCCTGCAGTTCCAGACACTGTGAAAGTTTAAGCATAAATAGCATAGAAAAAGTCATTTATCTAATATGATATTCTTCCAAGTTATGTAGGTATTGTTTGAGAGTGAAGTTAAAATGGACCATCTGCATAATTCATATCCGAAGTTAGAAATAATATTTCAAAATAGCTGGATGATGTAGGTCCCATTAATATAATTTGTCCATTTTTATGATTCATTGCCATATCAAATTCTGAATAAAAAGTAGATGCTGTTTTTACTAGTATTCTTCTTTAAGTAACTCCATTTTTATCAAGTTTAGCTAATTATACATTATCAGTTGAAGCTTAATTAACACCTAAGTATATGTAATTTGTGAAAGAGTTTATTTTGATAACAGGTTGTAAATGATAAAACACTTGAGTTACATTTGTAGAGTATGCCCGTGACCAAACTATACTTCCTGTTGCAGGCTCGAGTTTCATTATAGTATATTCTTAAATTGAACTTGATATTAATGACTCTTAAGTAACATAAACATGGTCTGTTACTGGATCATAAATTGACTAACCAGCATTAGAGTAAGATGGTGCTCCAGATATATATTTATATTGATAATCGTAGAGAGTCTGTATATCAATTCCATTATCATACATCATAATATGACCAGAGATTTATCCACCTAAGCCGTTCCAGTTATATGAAGCTGAAATCATAATCATGCTTTAATTTCTTGGATTTGTAACCAGATCTTATAAGGTATAAATGTAGAAATCTTTATTATCAATTTAATTTTTTGGTGCTATTTTCTTTGACCATACCATAACCCCTTCATTCTAAGTAAATTTAACAATAGCCGATATTATTACGTTTGCAGTATTACCATTCTGAATTATATTAGCATAAACAAAACCTTTTGCTAGGCAAACTGAACCGCCTTAGTCGATTTATCTGGTTGGATTTAAAAAAGAAAGTTAATTAAACCAGTCCACAGCACCAGTTAAAGATATTCTCATAACATAAGCATCATAGCTATTACTATTATTAAAAGAATAAGTATTTGCTTCTCCAACCCATCCAGCAACATACATAGAGTAATCTGTCTCATTAGCAGTCATACCTCCAAATTAAATCGAATACGGTATTCCTCCTTAAGAATTTTAACCATAGAACATGGGAAATGGATTTTAAGGACAGTAAGACAAATTTTGATAAGGTATAGTCAGGTTTGTAGAATATAATCTGATAAGTAAAGCATGGTCATAGTAATTGGCAGTAGTTGAACCTGCCATTGGATCATAATATCTTACTCTTTAATTAGTTTAACTTGGTGTAGTAGCATATCCATTTGCAACATAAAGAGTTCTTACATCAGAAAATTAAAATATCTGTTACAATGCTAATGGATTTGATTAAGAATCACTTTATGTTCCCCAAATAGTGGCAGTGATTGTTTTACTCTAACAATTATCGAATGTATTGTTAATTGCAATAGCTTAAGTACCAATCAATGTTTTTTGCTCATGAATTGTGCCTTGGTAACTGCTATGTGAAAAAAACTTTCTAGGGATATCTATCATTGAACACTGTACATTTTACATAGGATATCGTTTATACATGCCGGGAACTGACATATCACCCCATGTTTAACGATACGGATTATCAGAAAATATATAGCATCTTGTTACAATACCATAACTTTCGTGAATTAATGGATAATTATCTGTGTTTTAATCGATGTTATAGCTAATATCTGCCATTGGTGAAGGAGTACTTAAAAATGTTGAAATTGATGGATTAAAAGTAGGATACCAAGTTGTATTGCTAGAAGCTAGTACAGGTATATCCCAACAATTTTCCGAACCAGTATTTTTGAAAATCATTACTCCATTCACTCCTGTTGCAGCATTAAATCTTCCGTAAAAAGCATAAAATACATTACCATTATGAATTTTTTAACCTCTAACTTACATATTAAAGTAGCCATCTCCATAACCTGTCCACATTTTTTAAAACTCAAATGTAAAATCTGGGAGAATTTTCGCAAAGTATAATTAAGTTTTTCCAGCAACTATATAAATATTTTTGCTAGAATCAGTTGAAACTGCAACTGAGTCAATTAATGTATAACTTGCTGGGAATAAGATCTGCATACACCTAACTGGAGCAAGTGTTAATCTATTTAAAATATGAAATCTCAGTTTATTTTAGGTAGTATAACCATCAACTAAAGGTATTATTAGCTTATCAGTATCATAAAGTGTAGATTTAGCAAACGAGGTGTCAGATTTTGTAATATCGTTCAAATTTTACATTAATTTCATTGATCCGTCAGATATATTACCTTAGAAAATGACAGCTTTTGCTGTACCTGAAGCTCTTATATGTAAGAAAATATCATTAGTTGTGTCTATCAACATATCATGATATTATGGTGTAGTTCCAGTGTCATACGAATATCCCTTAACATAGTCTATAGATTCTGTTGTTTCATCAAATTTTACAGCTATAGTATTGTTTTTTGCTCCTGATGGTGCAGTTAAACCTGTCGGCACATTAAATTAAGCAGTATAAAATGCAATAGCTTTCCCTCCAGTAAGTCCATACATAAATATTCCATATTAACTACTAGGTGCTACTTTATCATTTGGTACTTTCTTAACATAAATATATTAGCCAGTTTTATGTGTAAGTTTGATTAAATGTACTACACCATTTGTTAAACCTGAAAAGTATTCTGTCATTATTCTACACATTCCATATACATAATCTGTCTACTGATTCATATAATGACAGTTTGTTGGCATATTATTGTTTGTAGCCATAAACTATTAGACCCAATATGGCATTCCTCTTTAATCTGTCATTGATAAATAACCTTTTGGTAAAGCATTATTACTTTCTCCAAATGGATATTTAGTACTAATTCCCGCCATTAACATATTTCCATATTAATCCATATTATAATAGTTAGCTGTTACTTCAATGTTAAACCCATAAAAAAATGGATAGATATTATCATAACATTAATCTGTTGAGTGATTTGGGTTAGTGGGGTCTTTCACTTTGTCTGATGGAGGAATAAACCTAATTCTAAAATAAACCCATTAATTTCCAAATGGTTTTGATACTGTTACTCGAAAAGCTCTCTCAAAATACAGGAAACCTGCATAAGCCCATTTAACAGAGATAGTTTGAGTTGAGCCTGTAGTTTGAAGATTAACATATCCAGCAGACGAACTACCATCGGAATAAGAGACACTGCTTATTAAGTATGAATTACCAGTGCAATCTTTCACAGTAAAGGGTCCATAAGTCTTATTAGTATTATCGTCAGTATTAAAATCATAAGTCAGTACTTGTTGATTCATATAGAGCGGCAAGTCACAATATTGAGATGTAAAAGAATCCCTAATTGTGTACCAAGGATAAGTTGTCTGAGTTTGTTTAATGAATCCAAATGATGCTGATGATATATTTGATAACGTAAATATTCCTGAAGTTGGTAGATATTTAGGTGTAGCACTTGTTGTGGATGTTGATAATAACACGTTTTAAACTGTCATTGCAGTTATAGTTGGTATTGTAGTATTAATGCAGGTTGGTGTAGAAATATCTAATTAATCTGTTGCCTTGTAAATCACAACTTTAGCATTAATCAAACCAGTAAAGAGATTGTTGTTACATTAAGCAATATAGACATTTCCGCCACTATTACTAGCAATTAACCTATAAAATTTATACTTATAAAAAAATTATCTTACTTGCTATAAGGATATGTAGTACTGCCTTTAGTAATTTAAACTTTCTTATTATATGCACCGGTTGCATAGTCTATCTCAATAAGTGCAATTTTATTTACTATAGATATGTTTAATCATCAATAAATTACTTACTTGACTAAATATTTCCAATAATGATAATGTTTCCAGTTTAGTTTTAGACTGCAATAGATATTTAAGTCCAAACATCTACTGTAGTAAAATTCTTTTTGATGTCATTAGAAGCAGTTGTCCCTGATAATACTTATAAAGCTAAAGAAGAGCTAAAGTATATAGCAGAATACCAATTTGTTTCATTTTGATTTAAGCTTAAAAACGCACCTAGATTTGCTCCTTAATTATTTAAAAATAATTGTTCAGATTCAATACTGCCATCATTTTTTAGGATTTTTTATATCGCATATTATTAAGTAGTTGCATCAGTATAAAAATTTGCAATTTGCCAAATATATGAAGTTATTTAACCGACTTTTAGATCTAATGGCTCATAAACAATATTGGAAGCATGTCCATGAACCCGCTTAAACCACTATACAACTAAGTTCTTATCTAATCTAATAAACATAGCTTCAGTGCCTGTATATCCAAAAGTATTTGTATTCATTTTGAATTGTAAATATAAATCCTGGCTCCTCTTTGAGATCCAGTGTAAGAGTAAAAATATCTATCAAGCAATTATATGTTATCTAGAATATTCACTGGAGCCTTTTTAGAAACTCTTCTTAAGTTATTATTTTCTATATTAATGAGACTTGTATAGTTCCCCATGAAGTAATGGAATTCACAGTTTGTGATATTAAGTTATGGTGGTTTTTAATAAGTTGATAAATACTCAGGAAAAGCATAGATATTAAACAGTGTTTATTGTCTTTTACTATAAACTTGTCCATCTGTTCTTACATAGAAAAAATCATCATTTCCTGGATCTAATCCGCAAGATAATGAGCTTTATTTCCTTGTATTAAATATTTTTCCTGAGTTTCTTACACATCTATTATTAGTGGTCAAATTCTGAGGGATCTATGAACCTATATACCAAATATCTTTGCAACTGTAATCCATATTACTAACAACATAATCGAATTAATTCATTTTTTCAAAGGTTAAGGCTTTGTCTCCGTATTAAATTTCATTGATATTATCACAAAGCAATATGGGAAATATTGACAAATCTACACTGGCTGTATTTGGCCTTGCAAACGAATTTATTCCTGAAAATATTATATTATCAAAGGTCATTGAGCCTGTTATATTGAAATAATTATTCACACTGTTTATATAAATAGTAGGTCGTTCTTCTATTGAAAGCCTCATACATTATGAAACAAAATCTGAATTTGTACTTGATATTCCTAGCGAGGTTGCGAGATTGCATTAGAGTGGTTTTATATTAATGCTAATGTTATCTGATAAAACTGCTAATTTATAAAGCTCTAGCTGCTTGCAATAATTAACAAAGCTTTAGTACTTGGTAAATTTGAATGTTGATGTGTCTTCATCACCATCGCATTGAATGAAAAAATGAGCACCTTTACTAAGATAAATGTTTGCGGTGACTTAAGCCAGATAATTATTTTATTACCTTTTCTGTATTGCGTTAATCGCTTCTTATAATTAAATGAAAGCTAGAGTTGGGGAACTACCTAAATTTATACTTGGTTCATAATTATAATCTATGACTCTCAATGGTGCTCCACTCTTAACAAAATAGTTCCAGGTTGCATTTCCAGACATTTATTTACATGTTGTTTATTCAGCTTTGAAATAAGGAAGATAGGATTTTTCACAAATATTGCACTTTTAAACAATGGGAAGAATAGATGACTGTTGCCAACATCTTAAGCAATTAGGTATTGAAGATACAACACAAACTTATCTATCGACATCTTTACAGTATCCTACAGGGCATGTATCAAATAAGCACATACCTTATTTAGTATTAGTCTAAACGTCATAGGCGCTACTATGCCAATAAAAGTGATCATAGCAAATATTGCATTGTTTGCTATCACAGCTGGCACAGTTTGGATATCTACTATCACAAGATACACATTGTTTTAAATTAGTATCATAGAATTGTGAAAATGTGCAAATCTATGCAGATGCTAATTGGGGATCGGTTGAAGATATATCTATTGGAGTTAGAATTGTAGAATATAGAGTTGATGCCTTGCAATTTCTTACCCATAGATCAAGTTCTGCTCTATACTCTACTGCTTCATTTAGGTAATTATCTACAGCACAATCAAGGCATCCAATACTTTATTTAAATATAGAATGCTTAACATTATTATCTGTTAAAGTAGAATAGTCGCAACTAGAGCAAGTTTATATTCCTGAGTTATAATTATAAACTGAACAATCAAAGCAATATGGCTATTGGATAGATGCCACTGCAACTCTCTCTTTGTAAATAAATTTTGCATTTAAATTAGTTGCTGTAGTAGCCTCAGATGGATAAACGGTTGAATCTACAGAGCACATTTTGATATTTAAATTACCATCAACATAAATCTTTCCACATATTGTTGAAGTTGAGTCAAAAAGAAGCAATGCATACCCATCTGCACATTATGAACATATTTTTGAATTGCCATTAAGATATTCTAAACAAAGAGTGTTTATAGAGACTTAAGGATCTTCTAAATTTCTGGGTTCTTTTTTATAAATTATGTCTTATTATTCAAATTTTTCAAATGAGTATTAACCTGTTTTATTTAAATCTAATTCTAAAAGCTAATTATTAATCTAATTTTGATGAGATTTTATATTATCTTGTGATTAAGAGCAATTATCGTTACATTCAGTATTGTGTATACTACTAATTTAAGCTGATACTTGTTTTCTTTATATGCCAATATTTAACAAAAGCAATATCAAGGTTAATTTAATCATTGAAATAGCATTCTTTTTTATTTATAATCTAGAAATTATAGAATAATCTTTGTGGTTATATTAACAATCTCTTTTATTAAATTAAGTTTTATCATTTTATTGTTGATTTATTGTAATATTATTTTGCTTTATCTAACATAATTTAGTTTTGTTGAAATATTATTCTTTTTCTCTGGAAGTAGGTTTGTCTTTCATTTTTAAATAAAATTATAATATTCAAATGTCTATCTATATTTATTAATAAATTATATCAGATCATATTAGATTTAAAATATAAAAAAATTAACTATATTTAGCAAAATTATTTCCTTAAAATATATAAATATATTTACTTTTGGGGTTTTGGGGT
>LAST02022404.1:0-11527 GCA_001273305.2 Sterkiella histriomuscorum
GAAGGTGTCTAAGAATTCATATAAAACATCTTCCTCACTCTTTTTGCCTAATTTCACATCGGGGTGTTATTTGGCGTTGTATCTTCCCTTTAAGTCCTCAATATTGATGCATCCATTTCCATCAGCATCAAACTTCTTGAAAGCCAATGTAACCATATTTCTTCTTCTCTCATTCATCTTACCAACAATAGTTCTCAAGAATTCATCATAGTTGATCTCGCCATTGCCATCACGATCGAATATCTTGAAAATGGTGTTTACTTCATCGGGGTCTTAGGTAATGCGATAATCTTTCATGGCCTTTGAGAACTCTTGTCTGTCTAGTGTCTTTGAATCGTTGTCGTCCATTATCTTGAACACTCTCTTAATACCATTGATACCTCTTGCACCTCTTGATATAATCTTCTCTCTTACACTATTCAACAATTATTTCTCAGTGGGAAGACTTTAGTATTAAGGTTGATTAGATGCACCGAATTTCTGGCTAGTTGATAAATCTTGGCTTGCCTAGACACCATTGGCCTTGCCAACTTAATTCCAATTGCTAGTACCAGCGACTGGCATGATAGAGCTGACTGCTTATCTACCGTTTTGTTGTTTCTTTTGGAAGACTTATTGGTTTTAGTTTTCTACCTCGTGTTTGGTAGGGGCGTTATCCATCTCACCGAATAGTGATCTATGCATGTCATACTTCCATTGCTCTTTGGAGTTTTTACCATATACCTGTGGTACTTGACCAGCTGTTTTAATTTAACTAGCCTGAACATCAACAAGGTCCATGTTCCAAACACCACTCATAAAGATTTTGAACAAATTGTCATTATCAATTACTGATGAAACGAATTAATGATATTGTAAGAACTCTTCAAGTGACACTGATTTGTCTGGTTTGAAACTTTGGGATACATTGTGATGAGTGGAGAAGAGATCGAAGAACTCATATCTGCATTCCTCGGCAGTCTTAGAACCATTCTTAACATCTGGATGTCTGCTTGGATCGAACTTGAATTTCACTTCATCAATTTCCAATATTCCATTTCCATTCTCATCCAACTTGACATATGCTTATTTTACGAGATTAGTTCTATACTCAGACAAGGGCCCCAGTATAGCATCCATAAACTCCTCGAAGTTAATGGTACCATCTCTATTTTTATCAAATATTGAGAATATTTGCTCAGTCTCCTCCTGACTGCCAACTACTTTATAGTCTTCGAGGGCTTTCTTAAATTCTTGGAAGTCTAATGCTCCAGACTCGTCGGAGTCCATGATCTTGAATTGACGCTTTAAACCGATTAGGCCCTTTACACCACGCTTGAAAAGTTTGTCCTTGAATCTCTACAGATTTATTTCGTTTTATTTCTGTACTGCCATTGTGTTGAGGGGTTTGGGGTGGTTGATTTTGGATTGAGTGTTTTAAACGTGATTTCCGTATTACTGATTGATGTTGCTCACGAATGGGTTGCTCTAACTTTCTTAACCAGTAACTATCTTATAGTCTCTTTGACCTTCACTGATGTGTTTCAAGTTGGCAACACTTTGTCTCATTGGGCTTCCATGTTGTTGATAGATCTTGGCTTATGAATCTCCAAGTGGGAAGTCAGAGCTGACCATACCTGAGCGGATGGTTGGTTACCCGGTTGGGTCATTGTTTTTGCGTTGATATGCACCACTAGTTTAAGCAGTGCCTGGTCTCTTGTTACTATCTTCACCTGCCCAAGCTTTTCCGTATTGTTTATATTAAGCAGCATCTCCAGAGAGGTTCCAAGCGGAGTTCATCATAGCTTAGAAATACATATCGTCATCAATACTGGCTGATACATTGGTATAGTACTCAATAAATTCCTCGAGAGTTACTCGGAAATCTCTCTCGTTTTCATTCATGATATTGTGATGAGTTTCGAATGTCTCAAGGAATTCTCCCAATACTTATTCTTCAGTCTTTCTGCCTTCTAAAACAGCGGGATGTTTCTTACCGTTATAAACACCAACTAAATCTGCGACCTCTACTACTCCGCTTCCATCTCTATCTAAAACTTTAAATGCTCTCTCTACTAGATTTCTTCTGTAGTCATTCAAATCTCCTCTTATCACTCTTAAGAACTCGTCATACTGAATAGTGCCGTCTCTGTTGATATCGAAGGCACTGAATAAAATACTGACATCTTCTGGCTAGACCTCAGCCTTGAAATCTCTGACAGCTTTTGAGAACTCTTACAGTGAAAGGGATTTGCTTCCATCATCGTCCATAATCTTAAATACTCTCTACAAACCTATGATGCCTCTAGCTCCACGTTGAAGAACTTTCTTTCTGAAGATATCAATCAATTGCTTAGCTCTAAAATTAAAATTTTACTTAGTTTATTTGCTTTTACAACAATTGGTGATAAGATAATTTTAAAAGATTTGATAAAAGATAAAATTTTATTACAATACTACTACTAGAATATAAATACTTACTATTATGTGTTAGCAACTGCTTATCTCTTCACGCATTGCCCCTTCACTCCAGTACTCTCGCCCTCAAAAACGATGCCGCAGAATTCCTTATAGTCCAATGATCCACTTCCGTCTTAATCATATATTCTGAACAATGGTTCCAAATCTTAAACAGAGTAGTAAAGTCCAATTTTCTCCATGGCTTTAACGAAGTCTTATAGTGAGACACTGCCCTTATCATAGATGTCAAAATACTTGAACATCTTAATGAGACATGCCTCCTCAGTCAATTTGTGGTTTGATTTTTATAGAAGTTTCTCTTTAAGTTCCTTCTCAAATCTATAATCAAATTAATATACCAATGATCATGTTGTATAGTAAAGGATATTTACCTGTTTTTGAATCCTTATAATGCCATATTTTTATGTTTGTGTGAATATCTTAAGTTGTAATTTATTAATTTTATTATTGCTCGTTAAAAATTATTTCTCAATTAAACTAGAAATTAAGAATATTAATTTATATCGTAGATTTTAATTAATTATTAACAGAATTATATCATATTAATGAAACTTTAAATTAGGCACTTTATATTTAAATTAGAATTTTCCAGATTAAATTTAGTTACTGCTCTTGTATTGTTATAAATTTACAATCAAAATCTATAATTATAATTAACTCACAAAAAACTTCCAAGTGCCAAAACTAAGTAACCTCAGTTTGGAATAAAAAGTAGTATAAAATGGAACATTTTGAAGATTCTATGAATATTATCAACAATGAAGGATTTCAACTTCTATCTATGCCACTCTACTTAATATAATCACTACAGTCAACACTCATATCAATGAAAGATATACTTGCGATTTAAGATGATAAGATGATATCTGATAAAATTATAACAGTGCTCATACATTTGTTCTCGAACATCTACTCGCTCCCCATAATCTTCCTGCTTTTTTATCTCTACGGATTAGTGAGTAGTTATTATTAAGCAAAGAGAACTAAGTTTTACTATCAACCAACTAATAAACTCTATCAAGAAATGATGAAGAACAGTAAATTAGGAGATATGGTAAGTAAAAACTCAGTTTTAAACTGAAGTATTGTAAACTGAATAGTGAGAGTATAATTTTGTAAACAGTAGCGTCTTTATGCACTTTTTTACTTAAAAAAGGTATAATATGTGACGATTCTGGTACTTATACTCTATTTAAATTTCTCTATTAATTGACATATAAAATTACAGGAATCACTAACTTTTACTTATAGAGATACCGACCTTGGACATTCGCTTTAAATGGACATTGGCAAGCTTTTCTGTTCCCTCCCATCGAAATGACCCACTAATATTTGAACAAACATAACTTTAAGAGTGAGATCTTCAGACTCTCTGATGGTGGTACTATCCTCCTAGATTGGTATCTGAACCCTAAAATACCATCTTCCTCCGTCAATGTAAATAGAGAATATAGTAGTAATAGCCCATAATCTAACAAAAATTTCAAATCAACTCATGATTCTCAAAGTCAACAACATCATTAAGTACTAAAAAAAGATTCATTAATCAGTTAAAGTACTGCAAGTAGTTCTTTTAATGGTATTGATGAATAAATAGAAGAATAATATACCAGAGTAAATCCACTAATTATTTTGGTTCCCGGTCTTACTGGTGACAGCAGAAACATGTATGCTATCAGTACTATTAAGGAAGCAGATAAACAGGGGTATGACGTAGTAGTGGTAAACTATAGATGTTAAGCTGGTCTCAAACCAACAGTAAGTCAATTTAAATTTTGACCAAAGACTTATTAATATTTCATAATTATAGAGCCCAAGAATATATCATGCTGCTAACTGTGATGACCTAAGAGAGGCAGTAGAATGGATTAAAGAAATGAGAAGCGAAAGTTAACTTTATGGAGTAGGAATATCTCTTGGAGCTGGAATTTTAACTAATGTAAGTTAATTTTTTATTATTCAATTCTGATGTAGTACGTTGCCAAATAAAAATTTTAATGCCCTTTAAAAGCAGCTGTAGCAGTAGGATGTCACTACGACAGTGATATCTCAATGAAACATCTTTCTTCATATTGGTTTGGAATCTATGACTTTATTTTGGGGTACTATTGCAGACTTGCAAATCAGGAAACCATCAAAATAATTGATTCACTTAACTCAAAGATGAATCCTGACAGAATTGTTGGAGATGAACTGTCCAAAATATATATGCTTTCACATTTTATACAAAGAATTGTAACTAAAATTGAGGGAATCAAAAATTGGGCTGATTACATTCTTGAGTCTAGTTGCACTCATAGATTGTAAGATGTCAAAATTCCCTTGTTCTTTATAAGTGCTGCAGATGATCCTGTTTTTGGTAACAAATGTATACCAATTGATAAATGTCATGAAAACATACTCATTGGTGTAACTAAGGCCGGAGGTCATCTTGGATATTTCGAAGGAAATTTCATCCCACATAAGCAGTGGTTCCCTGAACCTACCTTTGAATTCATTAACTTTATTCATAACAAGAGCAAACAAGAAGAGCAGGATTAGGAGTCAAGTAAGAATAATAGCTTCTAAGATTTGAGACTTAAAAGAGAAAATAGTTTGAAATTGATAAGAAGAGTAAAATCTAAGGAGTTAGATTTCTTAATGGACTGATGAGCCAATAATACTTGTAATAGTACAAATCTAAAGTACTACTTTGGATCTCACAATAATTATATGATTAGTATAAATCTATTTAACATAAATTAACTTTGATATAAATAATAATTAGTTAATAAATCATTGCTTTTACTTTTTATACAAGCTGCTTTAATTATTATTTTGTCTTATATTATCTAATACTTTATTATCTGGCATAAATTATATTAAATCTTTCGATTATTTGACTACTGACCATTCAGTAGGTATCTCAACAGATTATTACTTTCTTTTACTATTCTGTGCAGCAGTTTATGATGAAATCTGTTATAAATTTTATTATTATATAATTTTATTAGGACTGATATTATTTGATTATTATTAAATTTATAACTATGAATCAGTCCTAAATTTCATTTTTGCTTAAGGAGATAATTAAGTATTTGTATCTACTAATATTAAATTTTTAGCACTTCTCTATATTTCAACAAGACTTCTCCTGCTGTTACTATTTCTCATACTCTCTTTTTAATTCTCAATTTGACTCTATGTAAATTATTTAAACTAATCCATACTTAATATGTTTTTATTATGAGTTTTCAATTAAACAGTACTTATTTAAGGCTTATTTTCTTTTATTAGCTCATTTTTCAAGATTTTACTTTTATTATTGTTTACAAATTTAAGCTGACTATATTTCGGGTCTATATCATTCACTATACTACAATTACTACTGCCACCATTATTTAGAATTCTATCTTAAAATAACTGCCCTTCATCTTTACTATTATTCAAAGTATTTAAGTATGTATCAGCAGTGGTCATATAGAATTTTGCTAACTTTTCATGATCCTCATAGGCCTTATATTATATTTAAGATACTTAGTTATTTCTGTTAATACTTTGGTGTAATTAGATGACCTAATTTTATTATCTTAATTAATCTTTTTACTATAACTAGTCATGAATTATAGAATTGTTAATTTTACTGAGATTTGGTTGGTATAATGAAATTCGCATAGATTCTATCTTCTATTTTTCCTTTTCTACTTACAATTATTACAATAGCTAATTCGAGTTTTAGACAACCTTTGTTTGTAAATATTTCCTTAAATTGTTACTGTTACTTTTCCTACCTTCATTTTGTCCTGGGGTAGTAGCTCTCTTATTGGATATTAAGGAGCTATTCATTAAATCGTAAATGTCAAAAGTTTGCTTTACTCCTTATTAATTTTAGTCAAATTTCTACTGTTAGTTTCTTAATTATAAGTCTTCATTGTAAGGATTTACTAAATAAAATTTTTGTAATTAATTCTTAACTTATTAACCTTCTACATTATAATTTCCAATATTAAGTGTTTCAGATCTTCTTACATGATCTCTTTTACAAGAACGACTTTTGGGATTGTTTTTATTTTTTCTGTTAACAAAAAAGTTGGTATTATCTGAAACATATGCTTGAATTTTAGGAGCTAAATCTACATAATCTTTTTTCTTCATTGCGTCTTGTTTTTCTTAATATTCTAATTACTTAATCTCATTTTATTTTTGCTATTTAAGTTTAAGATCATTCTTAATTCTGATTAAAAATAATTTTAGCTGCCTAATGTCTTTAATGTCGCAATTTATGTAGTTGGACAAACTATCCAGGTTTTATTACATTTTATTATTCATTTTATCTTAAGCTTCATAGTGTTAAATATCAAGTATCGATTATTTTTATTCGATTAATTTATCCGTACTAATTTTGTCTTTAGGTTCTGTTATCCTTTAGTAATTAGCATAAGTCATAAATGTATTAGTTTACGCATCTATTTCTTATATTAGTCTTTCTAAATTATTGTTATTATTGTCACTTTCATCTGTATCTAACTTTTCCCCTTCATTTAATATTATTTTTAGTGCTTTATCTTTCAAAACCTATAATTTTGTACTCAATTAAATAATGTCTTATTTATTATTATTGCTACTATTAATATTATTTGAAATACCAACTCCATTGACATCAATTGTTGAATTCAAAAGCTTTTAATTCATTGAGATATTTGGGAGATATTTATCGAGGGTTTGCATGGCTTAATTACCGTTTAGAGCGAAAGATCTCTGCATTTATTCCTTGCCTTTTTATTATAAGAATTTCTCCATTACTGCGAGACTGTTGTTCATGTTAGTGTCATAAAGTGAATGATTTCTTTGATGTTTAGCAATGGATTTCTTTTAAGATAGTAGACTGTTTTTATTTTGATAAGCTGAAAAGCTTAGATCGTTTTATTGAACTAAAGTAGGAAGATTAGAAGAAACTTTGTTGCTAGTGTCTCCAATACCACTAATACCGAGTGAAGATCCTCTATATCTGGTTGAAAGTGGACTAAAAACGGCATTATTGGTGTTACTATTTGGTGTGGTATCTATTGTAGATATAGTAGTTTTATTCAATTTATTATCACTACTAGGTTTAATTTATTTGGGCTAAATAGTCTGAAAACTATTGTCATTTTGTTTATTATCTAAAGTTGATATTCTCATCCCAACATTTCCAAGAGCACTGTGTCTAATTGTATTATTGATATTACTGGGAATTTACTAGTTATTTTACTTCCTAACAACTATATTAGTCTTATATCATATCTTACATTTCGATCTTCTCGAACAAAGCTACTTAATCTAGGAATGATTAAGCATTCAATTATTGTTTAATATCCTAGTTTTATTAACCCAAATCCATACTGTTTCTTTTAGAAGATATTAAACTTGAATACCTATATAAACAATTGATATAAATTTAGAATCTACATTACTTTGAAGTAGGATTTGAGTTAAAATTGACCTAGCCGAAAGGATTAGAGAAGTGTGGGTTATATAAATTCCTGATATTTGCTTAATAGGCTGAAGTCATTTTAAATCTTATTTTAATTAAAATCAGTAATATTTTGCTTATAATATTAAAATGGATAATCATCATATAAATAATTAACGAAAACAATCGGCAAATTCCAGTTCACATTAGAATCTTTTTTTCTAACCTTTATCAGGATAATAATCAAAAACTTAAGACATGAAAAATTTGTTTTCAAGTACCTTATCTAATATGGGAGGTTAGTAGTAATAGTAATCTTAAAAATGAAACATATTGCAATTTACTAAGAATTCTCAAATGCTAAAATAAAATAAAACAGCAGAATAGCCTCCAAACAGTACAGCTATTATTAATAATCTCAAATAAGATCATAAGTCACTTAGAATTACTTAAGATATTAAACCTTTAAATCTGAAATAACTAACATAGATAGATCATGAGAAAATGGTGTAGACATAGCTTGTAAGTCCAGTTTCAACTTCAACATTAATTCCGTTTTAATAAAAAGAAGATGCTGTTTCTATAAATTCCACATCTATACTAAATTTAGACTATATGTTGCAAAGTAGACCAACTACAAAAAATGAGAACATGAGATTGAATAAATATTCTTCCTAGAAATCACTTGAAAAGAATCATAATTTAAGGAAGCTTTCATAACTTAATAACCAACAATAATTTGAAAGTAATTCTTAACAATAAATAAGAATACCAACAACTTCTCACAGCCAGACAAGAGCTTCTCTGTTATCACCAAAATCTTAAAATCTGATAAACATAAAAAATTTAGTTAAAAATAGGGTGTAGCCAACTGTGAGAACCTCTCATAACAACAGAAATGACAACCATAATAACCTCTTATCTTATTAAAACTCCCATAACCTCCCAATTTAATCACCTATAAGTGATTAACCTTAATAATTTAACCATTTGTCTTCCTAAATTTCACAATTCAACCCTTAAAATCTAAATAACATAATATCAACCACAGAATCTGCCAAACTTTTTAAACAATTTGACATACCCATAGACAGTTAAGCGACTTTGAAACAATTAAAATAAAACTATATATAGAATATCAATGAATATTCTCATATCTCTCGGGAATATTAACAGAAAATTTAAACTCTTAACGTTTTATTGAATAAAATCGAATTTGCTGAGAATTTTAGAGCCATCTAGGATTTATAGGAGTTGTTTGAATATTGTCGAGATAAAATTGTGCTTACTGATAAACATATCGAGACCGAGTAACTTTATTATCAAAATAAGAGATAAATAGAATTGAAAACTATCGAGCTAAGTTAATATAAAGCTAAATGCTAAAAGTAAGAAGACTTACTGAAGAAAATGCATGATGAAACTCGTGATTTGAGAAGAGCAGTATTAGCTGGAATAGAGGAACGAACTGCTCTATTTAAACATTCACAGACTGAGTAAAGTAAGATATCATCGATGCAGGTCAAAGTTGATGGTCTTGAGTAAGGATTACTTACTCTCAGTAAAGATCATGGTGGTGTTGCAGGTAGTGCTCCCGCTACTGCTGGGAATACTAAGCAAGCAAATGGTGGCTAAGGATAGGTGAATTTAGCAGCAGCTGGTAACGATTAATTAAGATAAAACCGTCTGAAGACAACAATTCACGTGCTGATAATGGAGAATAACACACTGAAGAAGGAGTTGAGTTACATGAAGAATCAGAACGATGAACAGGTGGAGGAGATCAATAGACTTAAGAAAAAGATTAATCATCTGGTTATGAAGATTGATGAGTAAAATAAGAAGTTTGCTTAATCATAACACCACCATTAACATGGGAGTGGTATGTATATGAACCACATGCTTATGGAGCCATAGATATTAGAGTAAGACCAGGCATTATTGGAATAGTAAGAAAATTCAGGTTTAGAAGAATTTGAAAAACTTAAAGATAAATTAGATTCTGATACAATTAGTACTCCAGTTAATAGACCTTCTCCTGTACCTCTTGAAAGTTCAAATAACATTAATGATATGGAATTGCAAAACAATCACCCCCGAAAATCAACATTTAATTTGTAAGGTCCATATTGGAAGAACCGTACTAATGACATATTGAGACATGATAGAGACAAACGCCTAAAATTACTTAAATACGATTCTGTAGATTAATATAAAGCTCTGCATGTGCCCTCGCTTTTAACTAGAGATGGTAGGGAGAAAAGATCGAACTATGATTTCAGATTTGATTACATTAACACTGATGAAATAGGAATATTGAAAGAAATAAATCAAATGGGTATTCACAACTACATCGAGACTACAATGAGTTTAAAGTCAATAGAAATAAAAAAGAACATCGAACTAGTGACAAGAGAGTATTCTATAAATAACACAGTTAGGAGAGTATATGAGTTTATAAGTGGCTAAGTCATTGATTATTTCTTACATGATATGGGTGATTTGGGGAAATTTGTTACTAATGTCAACAGAGGTATGGTTAGATTACTCAGTCAAAATTGTAATGTTAAGGATTTCAGAGTGTGGATTAGGGATACAATGAATAATTACATGTGGACATATAATTAGGATGCAAATTATGAGTAATATGATTTAGCATAGAGCACTTAAGGGTAAATGATAATAAACCTAAAAAACGCAGTATTCAATAAATTTAGAGAGGAAGATGACAGTAATTGTCTGCTAGTACCATTATTTAATATTGATACTGATTTAAACAGTGGCATTGTTCAGGTAGTATCAGGATAAGAAAATACCGGGAATATTAGCGATATGCATAGAATTTAATACGAAGTGCAAATTGCTGGTACAATTGTAGCAGAAATAATGACATCTTTGCTTATAAGAGAACAGTCTAATAGAGTTTAATACTACTATATTGGTAAATAAGTTTAAGTTCAGAAATCTTTGTTAAATTTCCTTAATTAAGATACAAAGTTAGCACTTTATCAGGCTTTTGACAAAGATATAAGACTAGTTTTTGGTATATCTAAGGTGCGCTTTGCTTTTCTCCTTAACAATACTGTGCTTTGGAATTATATTTCTACTACAGATAATCAAACCTAAACTTTTACACTCCAAGAATTTGATCTTACCTAAAACAACCACTCTTTAATGGCACAGACTCTCTAGAAAAACTAGTCTTTAATCTTTTTCATGCCTTACTAACATTTAAGTTTCGACTCTCGTCTAGATCTAGATACCACTCTCCCTCTCAATTCAATCCCAATGAAATCTGCAAGTGGCGAAACTATAGGTGTACTGCAATTCGAGAATAAACAAGTCAAAAATAGAAATGAACATGATACTAAACTTTAGAATCAGATGATTAGTTCTTTGAGTGACGAAGGAATTATAAGTGTTGTTAGGTAGATCAGTAGTGTTTTACAGATATGCTTACAAAAAGTTACTCAAAATTGAAAAGACAAAAAGTTTAATATAATTGTTTTCAGATTAACTTTTAAGGTTTTTGAGATTTAAAAAAATATTAATGAGAAATGATTCATAAATTTTATTATTAATTTCACATTAAACAATAATAATTCAATTACTATATAATGGGGTTTTGGGGTTTTG
>LAST02022407.1:0-12407 GCA_001273305.2 Sterkiella histriomuscorum
ATCTATTAAAGTAGTCTTAAATTGTTTTTATTAAATAGGGAAGGGTGAATATTAATAAGAATCTGAATTAATAGCTTGTCTGATAAAATTTACTTCTTAGTTTTAAGTGTCGATTGTTACAAATAAGAATGAATATCTTGAAGTTGTTGTTGAAAGATATGATCCTGATACAGTAAATGTTGAATCACCATCACTAAACGATAAAGTCAAATAGTATGATGATGAAATTCTATTAATTTTAAGCAGGTTATTAATTGAGAATATATCATAACTATCTGTATCTTATAGACCCTGTACCAATAGCCCAATAGTGATATGCAAGTCAGTATTTACAGCCATACTTGCTATTTTATCGCCTGTATCATAAGATATCTATACTTAGTCTTCAGTTGAGTCTGAGTATATCCAGGGAGTATAGGGGGAGCATCCAAATATAAGAACAGAAGCTCCAAATATATAGCCTGGTGGACAATCATTATTAAAACTATCAGAGCCATCAAATTCAATCTTCACATAGGCAGTATCTAATGTAACTGCAGTCCCTTCTCTGTTCCATTCACTCTTCACTTTATCATAAATTGTGAGAACATTTTCTGAGAATTTAAAGTAGGACATTAAATTTGGTGTGTTCTTAAATAATGGCTTGTCAGAGTAATATTTGAATTCACCAGGTGATCTGAATTAATTCCAGGATCTCACTTCTCTTATGAAAATCATGACATCTGAGGATTAAGTCGCTGCTGCTCCTGTATTATCACCGAGACCCATAACACAATTAGCAAGTTTATCATAATGATTAGTTAACGGACTAGGTGAAACTTATTATAAAATGAAGTTAGTAAGAATGTTTACTTTGTTTAAAGTAAAATAGTCGTATGCTATTCCAAAATGATACCATTCTCCTTCAATAAAAATATTAGTATTTGCAGTATCTACTTAAGAATTGTATGTATCGTATAACGATGTCAATGCTGTCCTTCTATGATTTTATATTCCTGTAATCAATGGCAGTGTGAATTTAAACCTAGCACCAGTAGAACAAGACTGATGGCCTGCTATCAACAGTGTACTTGGATAGTTATATGACATAAAATCTTAAGCCTAAAATCTGAACCATAGTTCAAAAGCCCAACTGTAAGCTTAATTATAGGTGTTAGTCATGCTCAATTACACATTATTATTAGATCTGTAGAATCTCATTTGGTACAAAGTTTTATCTGTTGTTGATGAGCCTGTCTTCCTAATAAATGCTTCTCCTTAATTACAAATATAAATATCTTCAGCTCCTTCAGGATAGTATTCATTTATAGCCATCCATCTTGCATTTGATGTCTTGCTTTACCAATTCATTGAAGTTGAGTATTGATATGGTCCAAGATCAGTAATTGTATTATATCCAGATGGAATATTTGCTTTTAAATAAGTCAAAGGCCAGTATGATACAATATTAGGTTGAAAATCTATTAATGGCCTTCTATAATCACATTAATCTGAATAAACAACAGCGCTAGATTTGTAAACCTTTAAATGGGAAATTACTGTATTACAGTCTGGTAAAAGACCACTAAGTAATTTAGGGCATAATGTCATCGAATATTGAAGGCTTGCCGTACTAGTTGTGATACTAGTTGATATTGTTGATAACAAATTGTTGTTTAGATAAACTTTCAATTATGAAGAAGCAGCAGTATATATAATATGCATAAAATTCCAATCACTATAATGTGAAACAGCTTGGTTAATTGCAGACCTTAGAATTAAATTAGTAGATGTAGTGACAGATGTTGATGTAACTTTTTTATATAATATTAGTTAGTAATCTGACCCTGATACTTCTTCTCTTAATTAATAAGTATTATCAAAGTTGAATTATATGATAGATCCAGCCACTTATTTAGTTTTGAGTAGAATCCAAAAGCTTATTGTAAAATCAATATTTGACTATGTTGTTTAACTAGTAAATCCACCCTGATTCGACAGTGGCAAATATATTTAATTTGCGTAAGATAACCCTAAGGGTAAGTAAACTCTTAAATAACACTTAGGTGACCCTGATTGATAAGTTTAATTTTCCCAACAATGATTTGAAACTAAAGATTTTGTTGGATAACTTGAAAGTGTTGGACTTGTATCAATAATTGAAGTATCTATTGTATCATCTGCTTTTTTAACTTATTTATCATAATAGATTAACCTATTGCCGTAATAATTTGGATTATTGTTGATATTATAGTAGATATAGATTTTATCTTTAAGATTAAAGTATGAAGTAGCCTTAAATCTCATTTGTTAAATAGAATATGGCTTTAAGTATACATTCCAAAGTCTAAATATTCTGAAAAATGTAGTAGGTTCCAGTGTTAAATCTATGTTAACTCCTGTAGTGTAAGGAAAATTTAATAATGGAGAGGAGACATAAATGTTCTCTAAAAATGTTCCATTTTAATACAGTTTCAGTAATTTAAGAGATGAGGAATAAGCAATAGCAATGTGGTTTACAGCAGTTCTTCTTTTTACTACATATGAGTTCGCTGAAGTAAATGTCTATGTTGTTGATGCTGAATCTAAAAGGAAAAAATATTTATGAATTTTATTTTACCTTGATAAATAATTCTAATAAAGAATGAGTTGTATTAAAGATTTGTATCATTTGGGTCATATATATAGTCAATTTATAAGAAATTTCCAATTTTTACAACACCTGTTACTGAGTTAGCATTATATATTGAGTTCATATACATAAACTCTAAAGTCCAATCGCTAAATTACGAGTTAACTTTATAAGAGCTTATTGACTTTGAATTAAAAGCAATAGGTGTGTAGGTATTTGAGAAATAATCATCATCTATAAAAATTATAAAGCATTCTATTTAAAATTACATTTCCAATTTACTGCTCTAACTGCATTATTTTGATTTAAAAAAGTTTGAGACATTGAAGAAAACCAAAATGAGCTTCCTGTTGATCCTGACGGATCTTTATAATCATAGTTTAGACTTAGATGATTTGAAACTTCTATTGAAAAGTATCGATATAGTGCGTAGTTGAATTTCAAATCAAAAAGTTTATTAAAAGCAATAGCATATGGATCTGAAATAGCACGTCTATAAATTCTAAAATGCATTATTTTTCCATTCATTTCTCCACTATTAGCAGCTCCAAACTATTACCCAATTTGCAATGAGTTATTAAATGGCTGCTCTGTGCCAGTTACAGTGATCGACTGAGATGTGTAGCCTGATGTGCCTGCATAAACTTGAGCTTTGAGCTCATTCGTGGATGAACTATAACTTCTTATAAAAGTTACCAAAGTCCATCCAGAAGTTAATGTTGTTCCCAAACCTGAAACTGTTAAATAAGTTGTGTGGAAGAAACCTTTCACTTATACATCAGTATTAGCTGTTACTGTATATCCTCCCAAAGCAATTGGATTTGCTAAATATTTCAATTAATGTGTTAAATATTATCTTACTGTTTTCACTAAACATAAACATTACTTGAGATGTTGTATCTGCCACGCTGTTAAGCCAAATATAAAATTAAAACGTAAACTCATTACTGTGGGGTAATGAACTATTTGAGTTTTCGGCAAATACGCTTTTAAGTTAGTATCCAGAAGTATAACTAGAGAAACTAAGTACTCTCTTAGCTATAATTAATAATCAAAACAAATATAATATATTATTACGAGCACAAGCATTTAATCTAAAGTCGTACATGTAATCATCTATGTCAGGACAAAATTTATAAACACTGTAATCTCTCTCCCATATAAATCCAGCTGTTGCTGTGTTTGAAACAAATGACAGAGGCTAACTTCTGTTTGAGATAACGTCTATTATAGCTGATTGGTTAAAATCATTCATTGTATAGTAAAAGATAGCAGCTCTCTTAATATATGATTCACTTAGTGATAAACCATAAATCTCTTGCAATGACATTTAATAATTCATCCAGAACATATTTTTAATACTCAATCTATTCACAGTACTGCCTGATGTCCCTCCAATATATATACTCTAATTAATAAACCATGGAGTTGTTGTGAGACTAGGACTGGTAGTATATATAACATTAGTTCCTAGATACATATAATACTGATAAATTTTGACATTTCTAGTTGTGGATTTTGATTGAGTAATTGTTATAATAATCCATCTTCTTGATTTTAATTAGATATCCTCTGAAGTAACTGAGTTCTCATATATTTAATATTTTAGAGTCACATCTGTAGAAGTAGTCACTAAAGTTATTGGGATGGCGCCGCTTAACACATAAGAAGTCGAGGCTGAACCTGAGGAAAAAGTAGCTCTAAACCAAAATTAAAATGAAAACTCATCTGGCTCATTAAACGAGATAGTTTGTACCAACAAATTAGAATTAACACCTTTGCTTCTAAGAACAGCATTTGAGTCTAAATAAAATAATTAGACAACAGTAATAACAAAATAATATTAAAATGGAATATTTTTGGCAAAAATCTCTTAATAGTCAAGCGATTTTAATTTTTTTTCAATTATTTAAGAATTGTTCTTTAAAATATGAAAGTATTAATTTTAAATATTGTGTAATTTGAAAATAATTAACTTACATCCACATTGATATCTAGCATTGAAGTATTAGCCATCACCACACACTTCCATAGTTCCTGTGTCATCAGTAAGTGCTGGATCTAATTTAGTTGAGTCCAAATCATAAGTAATTACAGGACTACTTAAACTATATGAATAGCTCTTCTCTTAACTATAATCGTATAAAAAGCATGCTAAGCTAGTAACACATGAAAATTTATATTATGCAAGTAAATTTCCATAATCTAAATCAGAAAAAGGTCCACCTCTTCCCATATAATGTCTTGCCAACTCCACTTAATCTCCATTCCAAAATCTAAAATCTACAATTCTACCCTTATAAGTATAGAAAAATCTTATTTCCTTTTAGAGATAAGTACTCACAAAATTATATAATCCTCCACAAAGGCCGTTTATGCAAAGCCTATATTGGCCGCTATCGCTTTATAAAATTAGATGATTCCACTTTGATGTTTAGTATTCACACCTCTCCATATACATGTATCTATAAATGTTTGTTGTACCTGGGTTATTGTTAAGCCATGCTGCATTATGATGAATAGTCTAACATGTATTATTATCTATGGAATAGTTTAACGAAACACTGCTCTTATCTAAAGTGGGTTATAAATTTCCAATATCATTCAGATCTACAGGACGTGGTGTGTTAAATTGATAACTAGGTATTGTAAAATAAGTATCTAAATACGATTCTGGTTCATATTTATAGAAACCACCGTTACTTTTGTGATAAACATATTTTGTTGGCACAAATAATCTTGTTTTTGCCATAATAAGAGCTCTTTTGTTAGCAAGTTCTGTTGTTGCAGCTGCTAATCTAGTAACAGAAGTTGTAAACATATTAGGATAACCTCCAGATAAAGTAACTTCAGAAGTTTTGTAAACTTTTGTGTTAAATAAATTCAATATATTTCTTGCTTAAGTTATAGTCTACATAGTAAAGGAACTTAATGAGATACTAAATGATGTCAACGAAATTGAATAAGTAGAAGTTGTATCATCAGTATTCACAGTATAAGAATATATTATGTTTAATACTATTGATGAATCATTGGGATCATATACGGTCTGTGAGTTATCTGTGTAGCAATTTGTATTTAAAACATATGGAGATGGTTGATCATATACATAAACAGTTCCAGTATAGTCAGTGTAAGGAACACAATCAAGTATTGGATCAACAGAATTAATTAGACTGATTGAAACGACATCAATCTAGTCTAAATAAAGGGAACATCCTCCAGAAACTGTTCCACTGCATTTAATGTCAATATTAGCAAAGTTCTTTGGTTTAACATTGCATGAAACAGCATTAGTGCAATCTACTTTTAAACTCTGTTATTTGTAGCTATGAGTTTATAGACCTGTATAAGCACATGATCCAAGTTTACAACTCAATTCAAGGTTATAAATATTATTACTCGTAACAGAACAATCTTCAGAAGAATCACAATTAATAAAAATGTTTGATTAGTATGTTTGATCTTAACCATTTTCTAAATTATATATCTTGCACTTGTCATTGTTTCTGCAATTAACCTTGAAGTTTTATACTAAATTTGCTGAAATGTCACATAAACTTGGTGAAATTGTAGTATGACAATCAATTTCAATATCTTTTTATGTTAATGCGTTAGTTGATGAGGTAAAGGTATATTTACACGATGTAGTATCAAGACATTATGATTTCACCGATTAACATAAATCGTAAGTTAAAATGCAATTATTAGCATTATTGCATTTATACTAGATATCAGATGATCTTGTGGATGTAATTGTACAAGAAGTTATAGTATTTGAGCAATCAACCATTACATTTGTAGAGTCTGTGACTGTTATTTCACATACTTTTGCTCCTTTACAATCTATTTCAATATAACTTGAACTGCTCAATACTTCTACTTTACAATATGTCGAGCCAACACAATCAATAACAACCCATTTTGAATTGGTTATAGTATTTTCACAATCTACTCCTCCAGAGCAACTAATATATCCGATTAAATTGTTGTAGCCAGAATAAGATCCCAATGAAGTTTTTGGGTAATCAGTGATAGTGTTTGTACAAAGAGTTTAACTATTAGAACAGTCAATATGGATACCATCGTATTATTCAACTGAAGTTGTGCAAGTATATGCGTTCTGACAATTAACAATAGGAATTAAAGCATTAACACTATTGCCGCTTGTTGAGCTAGTGAATGTATTTATACAATTATTTGAACTTCTACAATCAAAATAACATTATAATTAATTTGTGCAAGTGTTGATACATTTAGTACCCTTACATTCCAAATAATTATAGTATGCATTTGATGCGCTAACACTTAAATCTTAAAAAGTTGTTGTGCATTATGCAATTAAAGCATTTAGGGTATTTTTGCAATAGACAAAGCATTAATATGAAGTTTTACAAATCGCAGAAGAATCAGGTGATGAATCAATACTGATAACATGATATCCTGTAGATTTTGAGGATGAAACTGAATAACTACTACCTGCAGTAGACTGTTTATCAATAATCATACAATATGCTGAACTAGTTGTTGTTACTGTACACTCTGCACTTTCACAATTTATTAGCGGATAAACGGTTATTCCTGAGGTTTTAACATTGTTTTTTATATAGGATACGCAGTCTATTGAGTTATAACAGTCAATAATACAATACAAAGTGTTGTCACAAGTAGTAATACCTTCTTTAGAATTTCTAAGATTAACAAGGCTTTCAATAGTTTAAGAAGATGTAGGACCTGTAGTAAGTTTATTCTATCTGCAAGTACTAATCGAATTTTCACAATCAATCAAAACTATTTAGTAATCAGTAAAAGTATTTTTGCACCATCCATTATAAACCAGTCCATAGCAATTTATATAAGGATAGTATTTCGTTGATCCAACTGTTAAAGACGTTGAAGTTGTAAATGTATTAGTACATCTAACTCTATTTGATTTGCAGTCAATGTAAACTTATGCAGATGATGTGACAGTATTTTCGCAGACTTAAAATGTTTTTGAATTACAAAATATCATTGAGTATTAATTTTCATCTGATTAATAATTCATAGCAGTAGATCCTGCTATGTTTGTCAATGCTGAACTTGTTATAGTGTTGGAGCATATTTACAGTCCACATTTTATAAGGAAATCGTTTGATGATGTTATTGTATTTGTACAATTCTGAGTATTAGTATTTTTGGTTGAGCAGTAAATTACAATTCCTTTAGCTGAAGTTGATGTAACTTAAACTATACCATTAGCATTTGTACCATCAACTATAGGGTACATCCTTTTGCTATTAATTGTTGCAACAAAAGGTGTGATATTATCAATTTAATTTATGCAAGATGTAGTTGTCAATGCACAGTTTATATAAAGAGCGAAATGCTTACTCACAACATTATTACAAGTATTTGCTGAGGTGCAATCTATATAGGAATATATTGATGTAAAAGTAGGGTCGTTATAATGGAAATAATCAGTCTGCAAAACATATGAGGAAGTATCTATTGTATTAGAACATAAAACTTAATTATTAGTGCAGTCAATATAAAATTCTTTTACATTAGTGATTGTATTTGTACAAGAGGATGTTGAATATGAACAACTGATATATGGGGATATTCCATAGTCAGGATTTACATTGGTAACAGCTCCAGCGGTTGTTAGCCTTAATGGTACTACAGATGTTAAAGTATTAGTACAGGAATTTTCACATTCAACGATATATAAAGGCGTTCCCTTATTAGAATTTGTGCAAACAGTACCTGTACCAGTGCAATCTACATAGCTTACCATTAGTTTCCCATTGCATTTATAAGGATTTATTGAAACTAATGGAGCAGTCAAGGTTTAGAAATCACTTACACAACTTTTTGCTGATTGACAATTCATCTAAAGATTATAATTTTTATAATATTCTTACTTAACAAAAGATTGCACTCGAGCAAATCATTCTGCATGTTAATTCGGAGTTCTAGCAATTATGTTTATTAAATATAGTTTGATCAGAATAAGCAGAGGTAGGATTACATGCTTATGAAGTGTAATCTGTGTTTGTGTTTTTAATAGTACTGACACAAGTTCCAGGTGAGTTTTGACATTTTATATATCCAGCAGGTGTGTTATCTAAAGTAGCACTATTTGAATTGACACTGTAAGACATATCAATTATTTATGGACGAGTTCCAGTTGGTTAATTTCTAGAAGTCAAATCCTTAAGTGATACAACGCAAACAGTTGAATAAGAACAGTCAATATAAATATCCTAAATACTAGTTGCTGTAATAGTTAAATATCTAGATTAGTAACCATATATTATAGGGAAATAATTAGTAGGATTTCCACTAATACTCTATAAAGTTATAGAGTGCTTATTTGTGTAGACTGCTTTTGCTTAATACAAATCGACATAAAAATAATTTGCACCATCATAGGAATCAATAATGCATTATGTTGCTTATCTACAGTTAATATAAGAATAAACTGCATAACTGGATGGATATGGACTAAGAACTGTTTTAAAAGTAGTTCCACTAAATTTAAAATAACATTAAATTGCTTTATAACAATTAACTGCAAATTGATCCACATCTGTCAACGTAGTAGAACATTGAGTTGTAACTTGCTAACAATTCATTTAAGGGAATATATATTAGGAATAATATGAGTGTGTTGATGAAGTTGCGATAGTATTAACACATTTGTTAGCTAAATTGCAATCAATAGCAACTAAATGAGTATTATGAAACTCAAAATTGCAATTTCCAGCACTTGTACAAGTAACATAATTATAATAAGGAAAATTACTACAAGAGGGTCCATAAGAGACATATGTATTACAATCTGTAGCAGCTGTGCAGTCTACTGCTAGTAGTCCTAAAGTATTTGATGTTGATGCACTTTAATCTAATTTATATAAAGTTGATGCTCCTGAGGATTATTACGAATATATCTTGTAATAGTAGGGTTAATCTGTGCAAGAATAATATTAGTTTGTTGGATTTGATATTTAAATTGAGCAATTAATAGCCTAATAACAATTTACAGTTACTCTTTGAGATTAAGTAAATGTGTAGCTTGTATTCGTAGAAGACTGTGCCATAATTACATTGTAGTAGTAAGGTGCTGATGAAGTATAAGTATTAGAAGATTGATCAATAGTTCCTGAACAAGTTATTGCTGTTGAACAATCAACCACTAAATTTTTTGTGACTGTTGCTAATACATTACACCCAGTAGCTCCATAGCAATCAATTAAAGTTTAAACTTAGAATTATAATTCACTCAGTAGTACTAAGTTTTAGTTATTGCTGTCTAAAAGCGTTATTACACATTTTATTGATATTCCTTTACATCCAACTAGATAATTATGGGAGTTAGTTTAGAACGTAGCAGAACAAGATTATCCACCTGTTTCACATGTAAATTAAGAGTTAGGAGAGTTTGTAAATTAGCCATCGCAGTCAGTCGCATTATCACAATACTATTTACACTTGTTGATACCAATACATTAATTTTTACAGTTTGATGAATGCTAGCACATATTCTGACAACCTTCAGTTCCATTTGGAGCAGCACAATTTTAAACGGTTACTCCACATGCCGTTGAGTATCTGCAATCATTATAATTTTTCATATAGCATTCTTCATAAACTCCCATGTTAGAGCAACCTTATAATAGCTTAGTCATTATTCCAGGTCTAGTTTTATGATCACTCATAAAATCGTGTTTATCTTCCATTGGACCTGTGTAAAATAAAACACTGTCATCACTGTCGCTATCTTTTAACATCCAAAAATCTGCAGTCCATTTCCAACTAGATATTTAATTCGTGTTGGTAACGATATGGGTAGAATTTAGAAAATTAAACTTATAATTAGTGTTTTGTGAAAAAGCTGTAGAACCTTCTTGCTAATATGCACTGCAAGAGTATGTACTTACTGTAACATAATAATCCCTGTTACATAAAGTTAATGGATTTGTTGGTTAAGACCAAGACTATTCTGATGTTTTAATAATTGGATCATTAGAATTTAAACTATAATCATATATTTAATTTCCAAACGTTTCTAATTCAAACATAATTTTCCAATAGCCAACAAGAGCAGGCCATATTTTATGACTAAAATCAGTTTTTGAATATCTATATTAATTAATCTAATATCTATAAGTATCCCATATCTTAACTTCTGAAATATATGATTAAAAGCTACTGCACCCTGTGCAGCTTTATACGAACAAAAGCTTAAGTAAAGTTATATCTTTTGATAATGGTGGTGTAAATGAATTAGCAGAAAAGCAAGCTTTTTTTTAATTTGTACCTACTGCAGAACCTGAACTTATAGGAGGAAAAGCTAAATAGTTATAAGTACATTTTGGCCTATTATTGAAAGAGAATGCAAAAAATATCCATCTATCAAGTGTAAAAGGAATTGCTGTTTAATCTATAGTTGATGACAGAGATGATCCCATAAATTCTGTATACATTGTATTTTTATTATTATCAGTATACAGTTTTATTGTCCCTTAAGATAGAAAATCTGCTTACAAAAATACTAATTAGTATGTTGATGGCATCTAATTAAGATTAAACCAGAATTCAATTGATAATCCTTCTTCGTAATTTGTGACTCTTTATGGAACATTGAGTGTAATACCATTTTGCTTTACCATTAAATTGTATGATTAGTAGCTTGTGTCTAAAGTGATATAATTTATAGTTGCAGCTGGATTAATCTCATCTATTACAGCACTTGCAACCCAATTTGAGGTAGCTGTTAAAAAATTAACACAATGCTCGCTCTTATAAGAATTATCGTAAATAATATCTCCAGTTAATACGAGATCAAATTTAAAGTATCTCAGCATTGCATCCATATTTAGAGTTGTAGAACGAATGCTAATATAAAATTAAAACGAATAATGGAAAAATTACTTGAGCTTATCTGCAACCAAAATAGTAGGTGTAATGTAAACATTCCATAGTACGAAATGTGCAAAAAACATTGCACCTGATGTTTATGTAGATCCAAATTAAAGATATGGCTTATACGCCTATTAAATGTTGTTAAATTATTTATAAATTATAAAATGGATATCATCTATTTATAGATTATTTGAATTTTACTTACTTAAATTTTTGCTTTAGTGTCAGTTTAAACAGATGCTACTGTATCTAAGAAGAATTAGTGTAAGCCTGAACTTTATACAGCGAGTCCCACGTAATGCCATTTCCCGTTAACTATTGTTTATGTAGCACTAGATGGAAAATCCATATCCTAAAAATATATTCAATATTTTATTAATAATGTTTACTTAATTAGAGAATGTAATCTATTGGGAGTTATCTTTCGAAAATATTAGGAATGTCTTTTGGAGTTCCACGATAGAATACTTTGTTGTAAAGTCTGTTTATTTATACCAAAATACTGTGGAATACTCATAATATGAGTGCATGTCTGGAGGTTTGCAGGAAAGTACATTTCCGCCTGACAGAGAAAATACATTCATATAATTTTCTAAAATATTCAATATGTTGAATTGTTAAATAAAATACAAAACTTACAACAGGAACTTAAAGATATTAGTAATTGAACTAACAATATGGTTCTTAATAAATGATAAATCTATCAATTGTTGTTGTTTTAAGGTTCTTATTAACCTAGATTTAAAATATGTAGTGTGTGAAATTTTATCATAATTTAAGTTTTATATTTATTATAAATATTACTAAGGATTCAATAAATTTATATGATGTATATTTAATTTTTAAAAAGAACTTATCCATTTTACAACATGCTAAAGGGGTTTTG
>LAST02022408.1:0-12586 GCA_001273305.2 Sterkiella histriomuscorum
AAACCCCAAAACCCCGTGATGTAAAATATTCTAGAAAATAGATATAAGTTACAGGTTAATAAATGATTAATAACTCTCTTGTTTTTATTGGATATTCTACATAAAATGCTTTAATTCTATTATGTTCTATTTAATTTAATAAACACTATATAAATGTACTCATCAAATTTGAGTGTTTCGCAGATTAAACAAAAATTCATTTTTGACACTTTATATCATAAAGACTCTTTTAAAATATCTCAGTAATTAAGCAGTTTTTATAAAGAAGAAAATTCATTCAGTAAGCTAAGGTTTAATTAATAATTATTAAAGATTAATAATGCTCAAGTGAAGAATATTTATTATAATAATTCACAAGAATCCATATATAATTACTAATTATTTATAGATAAATAAATGAAGATATTAACTAAAACATTACAATAAAAAAGCAATTTCCTTTTGCTCTTGGCATTAGTAATGACTATAAGTAATATGATATTAGTGGTAAACACTACTATAACACAGGTGTGTGGATTTAATGATACTAATCATTAAAAACCATTAATCATTGGAGATGACACTGAACAAGCAGACTACTCCATTGATACAATTGCAAATTACGGCTATAAAATTGGATTCTCTGGGACCTATTAAAAGTCATTAACAAACAATTACTATGTAGGAATATATGTGAATGAGAGAATAGTATGGTAAAAATACTTGACTAATGCTCTGTAGTCATAAATAGACAATTTCTAAATGAGAATTGCTATTTTTAGTAAACTAGGCAAGTATTTAGGATTTATTACAAGTGACTATCCTTTTACTGTGCTTATATTTGATTCAGCATCAGGAGATATTACAATAAATTCATGGTATGATGAATAGCCTGGTTATAGCGTGAAATATCCGCAATCTATATTCATCGATGATTCGGTTACGGGGTCAGAAAAGGTATTTATTGCTTACACCTATGCAGATGACAATAATTATTATGAGTTAACCGCTGTATCTGTATTTACACTTGACAAAGTGATCATATTTAATGTTGTTGCTAATCCATCTTCCACATATCAACCTTAAGGAATTGGTATATTTCAAGGGTTAACTCAAACCGATTATTTTTACTTGTCAGGCTATTTTTCATCAATAGATCAAACCAATTTAGTGGGCTTTTTAACCAAATTTCAGATATCCAATGAGAAGGTAGTCTACTAATTGAATGCAAATGATACTACAGAATCTTTAAAAATGTCTGCAATGAATTATTAAAGTACTAATAGAGCTATTTTTGCTTGTATTGTAACTGGGAATTCTAAAGTTGGATTCACTTATGTTAATGAAAACACAGATGGTACCGCATATACAACATCTTCACAAGCTTATTTGTTTCAGGTAACGGAGTAACCAATTTGCTTAGGAATTGAAGGTTAACTATAATCTGCAACCTCAAGTTATGTTTCCACATTGAATATGTACTTATAAATTAAAGATAATTCTGGAGATAGCTTGTTTGCAAAAATAATTGCCACTAATAACCTTCAAACAATACAAATTTCTCAATATCAGTTTTAATCAGGAACTACATATATCTCCTCTGCCTTTTATTACCAAAATTAATTTTACGGATCAGGCACCTTTACATCTTTCGATAATTTTGGGAAAGATTATGATTATTACAAAGGAATGATATTAAACGCCTAACCTTTAAAATATTGTGATTTCAATTCAACATCTACAGTCAGTTCCATAACTAGCTATGATAATATAACTACAAGTATTGAAGATGAAACTACTGCAACGGAATATTTCATGTTTAATACTTCAACTGAGGTTAATGTTCCTACTTTTGAAATCGCATTCAGTCAACCTTCAAACTCAGATTTACCAATTGACGATTATTTGGATAGCTGCAATGAGTTTAATATAACATTGAATTAAACCATATCTGGGTCAGTAATCTCCTTGAATAGATATGAGGATACTAGTAATTTAACACTGTTAATATCAAATACGAGAATATGTTCTGATACTGTTTATAACTTAACAACCAAATGTAACTCTTCATCAGTATGCCCTTCATGGTTTACTGCTAATCTCTAAAATACAAATAATTTGGTGATTTAGACAACTAAGCCTCGTGTAGTAGGCTACTTTGAAATAACAATCCTTATTTAAATAGTGAATTATTCTTCTTAATAATTGTCAGTTACATTCTACCTTGATATTGTCGATGAATGTGTAGATAAAGTGGTAACTTATTCTGGTACTGGTGATTAGACTGTTGATTAATACACTGTTAAAGATACTGCAATGTATATTTATTATGACTCTTTTACTTCCAGTCCATCGCAATGTATTGAGGGTTTTACATATTCAGCAAAATTGGCAGATGGATCAGCATTACCTTATGGAGTCACATTCAATTCAACTGGCAAATATTTCAAAGTTTACAATATAGATTCTAATGCAACAGCAGGTTATCACCAGATGAATCTTTATTTAACAAATAATACAAACACCAGTGAGACTTATTTCACTTGGTTTGGTTTATAAATAACAGGTTATGATTGGTGCTAGGACTTAACGTTCACAGATTAGCTCGGCGATATAATGGGAACATATACAGTAAACGATGAGCAAACCAATTTCACTCATTCACTTGATATTCCTAGTTATAGTTGGTGCACTACAGTAGTATATTCTATTTAGCAATTAAATGGTAGTTCATTTGATGATTTGTCTAGTTTTATTACATACGATAACACTTCAGGTATAATATCAGTGTACACAACAGATAATAGCACTGCAGGTGATTATGTTCTTAAAATGTCTTACTCTTATAACCCACACAATTTTGTAGTATTATTTTACTTGACTATAGAGGAATTTGATTGGTGTAACGATAACTATATAGAAACTGCAGATATAGATGATTAAGTCTACGAATTAACAACAGATCCTTTGAATATTACTTTTCCTGAGTTTAATTCAACTTATTCATGGTGCATTGAAGGCTTCATCTATAACATAACTTTAGACGATGGATCAAGTTTACCCGATTTTATAACATATGATTATTTAAATGAGCCAAGAACTTTGATAATTTTTAGTGATGATGTAAATTATATAAGTGATTACACAATTATGATCAATTACGAAAAAAATTAAACTTCAATCACTCCAGAGGCTAGAAGAGACTTGGTAATTTTCTCTTTTCCTTTTACACTTTTTGAGCTTGAAGTTATTCCTTACGATATCTGCAGGAATGTATATGTATATCCTCCAAATAACCAGTATTTAGATTATAGAGTAAATTAATCATAGCCATTAGTGTTTGAATATCCATACTTCTATTTAGACCCTTATGAATGTTCATCTGTTTTTAGTTACTCTGTTTCAATGGTAAGCAGTTTAACATTATCTGAAGCAACTTTCCTAACTATCTCAGCAACTGAATTTACAGTGAGTACTTAAAATGATAGTTTCATCGGTTAATATGAGTTAATTGTATCTTACAAGAAAAATGAAAGTTTTATGTTCAATGTGTCGTATTATATTAGCATACTAGAATATGATCCATGCTATGAATAAACTGTGACTCCGCCTAATGATTCTGGCTATTATGATTATTATTTAAATAAAAATTAGGGAGACCTTAATATTACTCTAGGATAATTTACAACAGATATAGCAGGATGTTTAGATGGTTTCTCTTATTAAATAGCAGTGTTAGAGGGTGAAGGAGCTGAAGTACAAAATACGTATGAAATTTTTACAATTGATGATAACACCATGATAATAAATACGACTGATAATAAATTTGCAGATAGAAATTTTTATATTTATCAAATAATATATACATTAGATGAAGAAGGGTATTATAAAGATTATTTTACTTCATAAGGGTTTTCACTTACCATTACTTTATATGACTTTTGTCAGGATGTCGTATTCCAAACGCCTACTATAGAAAGTAGAGATTATACAATTGGTGAATATATTCAGTTTTCAGTTGATACGTTCATTCCAACTTAAAATTACGAAGCTTGTTATGAATCATATAGCGGTGATGAAATAATAGTAGACTAAGATGGTTATGATATATCTTATATTCTCACGTTTGATACTAATTCAAGACTTTACACTATATATTTGACAGATAGTTACTACGTTGGGTAAACTATAAATATCTCTCATAAATATGAATTTGGCAGTAGGTATCCTAAAATTGCAGTTTATTCAAATTGGACTTTGACAATTCTAGATAACCCTTGCCTAAACCCAACAATTGTTTAAGAACCATCTTTCGATTATTATTACGAATATAAGGTGGAAGAAGATGGCTATGAAATGAAAATAGTATTTGATGAGTATTAATTTGACGAATATGAATGTTTTGATGGTTACGAGTATATGATGACCTAATAAAATGATGATCCATTGCCAAGTACTATATGGGTTACTTATAATGAAACAGATAAATATATTAGTATATAAGCAACTGACAATACTACTGCAGGTTATTACGATGTTGTATTTTTATATAGGAAACCTAGTCAATATTACACGCCTTATTATAAATTATTTACTGTACAAATTATAGCAAATGATTGGTGCTAAAGTAAATACACACTAACTAATCCTACAATTAATAAATTTACATTTGATGTTTCAGAATATTATAAAGTTTATTAGTTAGATTATTACATTCCATCAATTGATTACTCATGGTGTTTAGATTCATACTATCATTATGTGGAACCTTCATTAAATACACATTAAATAGATGGATTTTATTATTATTGATTCAGTAAATAAATTGAGTTCTATTATGTTGATTCTAGCTAAGTAGGGATTTATGATTATAATATGCACCTATCATTTTATAATACAACTTCATATTAGGATGAAATAATTATGGAGAGCTATGTTCACTTTTAGATTGAAATCACATCAAATCCTTGCAATAATTTAATTATCACACCTCCATATATTCCTGACTACAGTTATACCAAAGGATCAGGAATTTAATATTATACTCATAATGAATTTGATTTCTAAATTCCTAGTTGCAAATCAAGTTATATTCAAAGTGCAAAAATAGATTCAACAATCGCCAATTTTATAAGTTACTACCCTGATAATAATACTTTTGTAATTAATTTCTATGATAATAGCTATGAAGGATAATTCTATATAGAAGTGGATGTTAATGAATATGAAACTTATAGTTACGAAATAATGGCTGATTTTTATATAAATATTATAGATGGTTATGATATTTGTGATTATGATATAGTTGACTCAATAGATTCTTCTTATGAAACATATTATTATGATGTAGGTGTACTTGAGATTGATATTTAATAATTCACATCTAATTAGCCAAATTGTTTAGAAGGATTTTGGTATGATGTGTATTTTGGTTATTCAACAACAGTCGATTACGCAACAGTTGACTATACTAATATGAAAATAACAATAGCGACAGCTGATTAATAATACTTATATACTTCACCCATCTATGTTTAGATATCTTATAGTGATGGAAATGAGTGGTATTACTATGCAATCTTATTAAGTTTCGAAAGAACCTCTAAACCATTTTGTACTCTTACTGATGTTATTAAACCAACTATTTAAAATTATACCTACACAGTCAACGATACATAATTATTGTTTTATCCTGAAAATTATACAACTTCTAATGCCAATTGTTATCTGAGTTTGTATTATAATGCCAAAAATAACAATGGTTCATATCTACCATATTTTATGTATTATAGTCCCTATTAATACACATTTACAGTTGAAACAGACACAAACTATGATGCAGGCACATATTTAATTGATTTTGAGGCTTATGGTACATTATATGGAGGTTTATATTATAATGATTTTGTAACATTTGAAATTGATGTAATTGCTTATGATGAATGTTTAAGTTAATAGGTTTCTTCACCAAGTATTGCAACATAATACTATACCATCGGAGACAGTATTTTGAATTTTACACATTAAAATTTTAGCACAGATATAAGTGGATGTCTTGATAATTATACACTAAGTGCTAATTTAAGTAATGGATCAGAATTGCCATCATTCATTACTTACTACCCAGATGATATGAAATTCAGTGTTTATTCTACCTCAAATACTAATGTTGGCTTTCTCACAATTATGCTTTTGACAAGTTATGGATCAAAATCTTATAGTACTAATTTTAGCTTATACATTTATTATGACGGTACCTGTGATAGTAAAATTGTTACTCCGCCTACAATGGGATCTATTTATAGCTATTAAATTAACCAAACTACACCACTTTCAATTACATTGGGGTAGTTTACATTTACACCATCTAGCTGCAATTAGGATTTTTACTATTATGTTAAGTTCAATGGTACCTTTAATACTCCTTCTTTTATTGACACAAGCACGCCATTTATATAAGTAGTAAATTCATCAGATAATTATGACGTCTAATTATTATAAGTTGAAGTATCTATTTCAAATGGATATGAAACTTATTTTTATACTTATTAAATTGATATTATTGAAGCAAATCCTTGTTAAAATGAGATAATATATCCACCTTACCTTAGCTTCTAACTGTATTAAGTACATGATAATGCGGTTACTTATTAAATTGATCCATTTACAAGTTTACCATCAAATTGCATTAATTATTATACTGAAACAATACTATATAATGGATTGGCTTCACCTAGTTGTGGAACTTGTATTTTATATGATTCCTATACTAGAATATTCACATTCTACTCAAATACCAACAATGATGTAAATGTGTATAATGTAACTATTACCTTAACTAATGGTGTTGATACATATGAAGAATATTTTACATTAACAATCTTGTCATTTGATTTCTGTACTATATAAGAGTTTACCATTCCTACTATTGCTAATTAATCGTATACAGTTACTTCATCAGCACTAACCATTACTCATAGTGCTTTCGTTTCCGATATGCCAAGTTGTATTTCTAGTTATCATTACAGTTCAGCTTAAGTTAATGGGTCAGTCCTACCTGATTTCATTGTTTATGATAATAGCACATTTAAATTCACTATTGAAACAAGTAATAATAGTTTGGCCGACACTTATCAAATAAGAATATGGTATGAATATAACACAAGTCAAAACTATACTGATTTTAATGTTACTGTTGTGGCATTTGATTATTGTTCAATATAATAAATCACACTACCTTATATGAGTGATGTTACATATACAGTTAATAGTGGAAGATAAAACTTTACTCATACCAATTTAACAACAAATACTAGTGGTTGTTTAGACTCATTTGGGTATTATTTTGGACTATTATCAACATTAGACAACTTACCTACTTTTATAACTTATGATGATGTTGATAAGAAGTTTTCTATTGAAACAAGCAGCAATAACGATGCTAATTCTTATTCAATCGTGATAGTAGTATTTAACGGTACATTTTTATATAATTCATCTGTAATTACTTTTACAATTAATGCTTTTGACTTTTGTACAATTAAAAATGTAACATTACCAAGTATATCACCTGGAACCTCAGGAATACTCACTTATACAGTTCACGATTCATAATATGATATTACCCATTCAGCTTTTGTTTCTGATGAAGCCGGATGTTTAGATGATTTTGAATATAGTATAATTAATAGTAACACATTAAGTGTACCTGATTTTATTTAATATAATCCTAATACTTTTAAAATCAGTATAAGTACAGAAAATAATGGTTATGTTGGCACTCATTATTTTGCTGTATAGATCACTGATGGCATTGAATATTATTTTAGTAATTTTAGTGTAGTTATTAGTTAATTCGATTTTTGCGCTATTCAAACAGTTACTTCACCGACGATTGCTAACTAGACATATTCTATAAATGATCAATAACTAAACATATCAGCTATTTTTTCTACTAATTATGCTGAATGTATGACAATTACAACTAATATATTGACAGTAAATGGATCTACTACAGAAAGTTTTGCAGACTTTGATGAAAGTACATCTGAGATAACAATTGAAACTAGTGATACTAGTTTAATTGGAAATACTTACTTAATTATACTTTAAATGACATAGATTGGTTCAAGTATAAGAGATTTCTACTCTTAATTCTATTTGTTTATAAACCCAGAAGGTTTCTGTGAGACAAAAACAATCACAACTCCAACAATCACTGACTAAACATACACAGCATATGATAATTAACTGAATATTACTCTTAATTCATTTTCAAGCAGTCCAACTACATGCATTTTAATGTATACAATTGATGTTGTTTTACAAGATGGCAGTAATTTGCCAAGCTATATTACTTATGATAGTGCCAACTCATAAATAAAGGTTTAAACTTCAAATAATGCATATGCTGGTGATTATTATATTACATTAAGGGCTCAATACTATACTGATAATTATAATACAACTTTTAAATTGACTATTTTACCATTAGTTTGCACAGGACAAGCTATAACAACTACGCCTTCATTAACCTCAAAAACTTATACTGTAAATGATAATCCTTTAGTTTTCACTCATGATGCTTTTATTGGATCACCCTTCAATTGTTTTGAAAATTATACATATTCAGCTGCTCTAATAGATGGGTCAACTTTACCAACCTCAATCACATATGATTAAAATTCAAGGGAATTCACAATATTAGCTTCCTCAAACTCATCAGCATTCTCATATGTAACAGTAAGAGTGACTTATTAATTAAGTCCTGTTGTTTACCATTTTGATTTTAATGTGACAATTGCTGCTTATGATTATTGTGTAAATAAAGTAGTCGTGAGTCCTACTATAGTTGACTAAAGTTATACAGTAAATTCATCCCCTCTATATGTAGATCATTCATCGTTTACTAGTACACCTGGGTATTGTTTAGATAATTATACTTACACTGCTATGCTCACAAATGGATCAGCACTTCCTAGTTTTATTACATATAGTTCTTCAAATAAAAGATTTACAGTATCAACTACATCGAACAGTGTAGTTGGTACCTATTCCGTAAAACTAATCATATCAATCACAGGTGGAAGCACTTATAGTATTAATTGGAATTTATCTATAATCTATTTTGATTTTTGTACAATTTAAACTGTGACGGCACCATCAATATCAAGCAAAACTTATGTTATTGGAGAATCAGCTCTAACCTTTAATCATAATGCTTTTATTACAAATACTTCTAGTTGCCTCGATAATGATATACTTTCGGCTAAATTAGCAAATAATTAAGCATTAGATATTAATTTAGTAAATTATACATCTAGCACAAAAAGCTTCAGAATATATTCAAATGATCAATCAAAAGTTGGAGTATATTAAATATTTGTTTATACAACTGATCCTATAACTTTTTAAGCGTTTTCAACAAGTTTCACTTTAAATGTGATTCTTACTGATCCTTGTAAAAGTAAGATTGTGTCCTATCCTTTTTAAAAAAATTATACTTATGATACTTATGATAGCACATTAGAATTTAATTACGAAGCATTCACAAGTAGTATTTCAAATTGTTTAGATTCATATACTTATTCAGCAACTCTTTCTAATGGGAAAGCTTTACCTTCAATTATCTAATTTGATTAGATCACTAGAAATTTCACTGTTTACTCTGATAATAATAATTTGGCTGGACTATATTATGTAAAATATATGATCTCTGGTACAACAGAAAGTTTCAGTATCATTTTCTTTATTAATATCAACGTGAAGGGTTATTGTGATAAAAAGACGGTAACTTTACCTTAAATTTCGCCATTTAGTCCTTACATATATACAGTTTACTCAATAGCAAGGGAAGTATCTCATTCATAATTTACTAGTTATCCAATTGGTTGTATTGAGAGTTTTACACTTACTGCAAAATAAGTAAATGGAAATAGTTTAATGTCTTTTGTAACTTATGATCCTATTAAAATGACTTTCAAAATATAAACGGATGATAACTCTAAGGCTGGAACTTATTAGATTCGTGTTTAAATTACCTATGAAACTTAGATATATTATGTAGACTGGACTTTAATTGTATAGCCTTTAGATTGTACTAACAAAAAGATTGTAAAGCCTTAGGTTCCTAGTAAATAGTATAACTTAGGTGATCCATTTTTGGAAATTTAGCCCCCTGTGTTTTCAGGGTTACCTGCTGGCTGCTTTGAATAATTTTCATATAAAACACAAATGGCAGATGGATCAGATCTACCAGAGTTTATAGAGTATGATTCTGTATAAAGAAAATTAATTGTAAAATAAACCTCAAAGACTACAAATAAATCATTAAGAATGCTAGATTAAAGTACTGGAGATTATATAATTAGAATCTAATTTTCATTGGGAAGTGAAACTTACTATGTTGATTTTGTTATTTCTGTAGTAAATATTCAAGATTCATTTACACCCTCTTCATCGTAATTGGGCTATACAGCTCCTACAGTATCTCCAATGATTCAATATGCCAGATCCGGATTAAATGTTGGCACAGACAGCTCAAGTTCACTTTAACTAGTTGATCCAAGTGATAATTCTCAAAGAGTTCAAGTTAGACTAGGTGATGCTGCAAGCATTGCAAGCTTTGTAGATGGATAGCTTGTAATCGATACTTCAGGATTAGAAAACGAAGAAGATGTAACATATACAGTAACTGTAACTTAAGTAACAACAGTAGATGGTGTTCAAGTTAGATAAACATATGATGTACCAATTACAGTGAAAGGAAAAGGAAAATAAACATTAATTGTAAAGAAAGCTACTGAATCAATTACTGCTAAAATCATTCAAATCACAAATAGAGGAGTTGTGTAGGTTTAATTTAGCGAAAATATTCAATATGTTAGCTCTATTATAGAAAAAATAAACCCAAAGGGAATAAAAGTTACTATTGAACCTGGAAATCCTTTCTCTAAATAAAATTACAAAATATCTAATTTTGTAGTAAAGTCTATTCAATCCAATATAATTACAATGAATGTTACATTTGAAGATCCAAAAAATATTGGATCTGGACTGGTAATTTCATTTATTTATTATTTTTATTTTATTTGTACAGGATGATGATGTATTGGTGGTACAATTCACTGATAATTTAATGATAAGAAACAAAGATGCAACTAAAGTATTGAAAAAAGGATAAATTTTGAGGCGTATTTTACCAAATTAAGCAACAAAAGAAGATTTAGCAATAGAATCAGTTTCGAGTGCAATCGGAACAGTGACAGAAGCTACTGCAGCAACAGCAGTCGCCGGAGCATTTATGTTTGGAATACCTATGAAAGAACTTTGGAAAATGTTGTCAAATCTGTAAATTATTCAATAGATGCCAGGATATAACATTGCAACAGCAAATAATTATATAAGTTTCCTCAAATTCTTGTAGAAATGTTCAAAGCTTGATATTGTTCCAATAAATTAATACATAAATTAGATAGTGCTGAAAGTGAAATAATAAACAATATAAAATCCAAAAGTCTAGCAAATTGATATCTTTTAAAATAAAACAAATTAAATTATTACTATAGCTTAACTTTTTACGATATGAATCTAAAGAATTTTTATAGAATATTAGTTCTACGCTTTATGTAGCTGTTGCAGCTATTTTTGGTGGAGGAATGGCAGTATTAATAAAATATCTTGCAAATAAAAATGCTATGTAAACATTCTAATATTTTAATCACAAATTATTTTAGAGTTAGCTTTTTTTATTTGAAATTTTCAAGGAAATTCTTCTTTGGAATGTATATTTCGACTTATATAATCAGTTATCTTAATTTTGCAACAGCTTCACTTATAGATTTAAAAAATGTAATATTTTTTATTCTAATTTATGTATAGGCATCTTTTGACACTCCTCTTGAAATATTTTAAAGAATACTATCATCAACAGTTATGTTCATTGTATTTATAGGTCCATTTGTTATTCTGTTATTTTTCAAAAAATTTTAGAAAAAGCTCAGCAATTAATTTGTTATTAACAGATTTGGTGCCCTTTACCGTGATGTAAATACTAAGATATTTATTAACACTCTTGTTATTGAATTTTATTTGGGAAGAAGGCTTTTGATGGCTATTTCATTAGTGTTTCTAAATGAATTTCCACTTTTTTAACTGGCAATAAACTTATTCTCATCATAAGTATATCTCATATATCTAATAAAAGTATAGCCATTTAGAAAACCACTCTCAAATAAAATGGAAATATTTAATGAAACAATTGTATTGTTAATTTCTTACTCTATGTTTGGTTTTGCTGGACTAATCGATGATGTTGATGATAGACGAACACTAGGAACAGCATGCATGATTCTAGTGGGAACATTAATGGCAGTTAATTTCATATTATGGGCATATTATTTTGCCAAAAAAATCTTAGACCTTCTAAAAACAGTATATTAAAAAATAAAAACTTTATTGGGTTGTATTTGTAAATCAAAAAATAAAGTATAAGATAGCATAGATAATATGGAAAATATCAAAATAGATAAATAGAAATTTACAAGTAATTTAGATGATGTTAAAATATTTGATTTAAGTTAGAAATAAAATAATAATAATAATAATA
>LAST02022409.1:0-10118 GCA_001273305.2 Sterkiella histriomuscorum
CCCAAAACCCCATGTGACATAATTTAACAAATATTTAAAAATAACTAAATATAGATTAAATAATTATTACGGGTTTGAATGTTTTTAACATGTAATTAAATTGGTTTTGTTTAATATAAGTTTATATAAATTGTTAAGTTTTTTAAATCATGAAATCATTATTCTTTTCATCAAATCTCTGATCCATTGAGGAAAAGTGCTACACCACCAATGATTCTCTTCCAATCTTCACCTTGATTGGGTACATTGAAAGTGCACAGCAACTTCTCTCTGTCAATAGAGTGATAAACAGGTGCATTAACTACACCTTATGAGTATGGCTCTGGATCGTCTCTCCTAATCCAAGATATATAGCAAATTGGTAAGTTGATAAGTTCCGATGAGCTGCCTGAGTTGTCTCTGATTTCATTCAATTTCTGTCCATCAAACTCGCAACCTTGCAACCATAACCCTTCAAGTTAAACACCAGTTTGCATGTTAACCTTACCAGACTCAAAACTAGACACTAATTTCAATTCATCAATAGCATATTGCAATTGTCTAGCTGCTCTCTGTCTCAGAGCATTGAGGAATGTCTCTGGGTGGAATAAATCACTTAAATTAACTGTTTGTTTCAAAAGCTGTTATTATTGTACTCTTTGGATCCAACCTCTTAATGCTTGTGCTTTCCTTGTCACAAGTCTAATCCAAGCATTGGGGTTTGATGGTCCATCCCAAATTGTGCACCAGGTTGATGAAATGTCACCCTTCAATAAATCTGTAGCTACCTTTTCAGTATCGGGTGTTAACATCTCAGTGCCTTAGAGTACCTTAACTATTGAAGTAACACTTTCATGCACTTTCTGTAAAATCTCAATCACATATAGCATTTCCATATAAACAAAAGCTTCTATTGGATCATTTGATCCGAGTTAGTGTTGAGTTATCTTTATTTGCTGATACTCTTCATGTCTGTAAAGAGTACTCCAGAGTTAACAAATAGGTCCAAGCAACTGTGACCACTTATCTTTATCGAATCTCAGTTCTTCAGCACTTACAGCAGCCAATGATTTCAATTATGAAATAACCTATAGACTGTTAAATCTCTGAACACTTCTGTCAATATTAGTTGGTAGTCCAAACAACATTGGGTTGTCACTCTCTGGCACTTGATTAACAACATTAATGAAATCTTTAATGGCAGCAGATTATGGTACAAGCAATAAATCTGAGAGTTTCTTCTATCCTCTTAACACATCATCTTTGAATATTTGTTGCATGTAGTTTCTCAGTACCCTTAAATCGTAATCATTATCTATTCTACCACCATAGATTGCATTCTCAAGAATACCGTAAACCTTCTACCATTAAATAGCACCTTAACCTTGAGTTTCTTTTCTAATATTAATGAGGACTTATTCACCAGCTTTGAGATCACCATAAGAAAATTCATAGTATTTAGTCCAACCCTGTGGAATATAGGTTCTTCTCTCCTGTATCAAGGCATGGAACCAAGACAAGATGAACAGGATCTGTGTTTATAGTGGGTCTTGGGCTGCTTACTGGGGTGGTGCTACATATTAAAAGGTTCTCTAGAGATTGTTTCTTACACCTGGAGGTGTTTCGTAGGTAATCTTCAAACTAGATTGCAAGAGAATTGATGGGAATTTAGGATGAGGTTCTGAGGTTAACCACAGTCTAAACTTAGGATGTGGTTACAACATCTTCAGAGTTTTCTCAACCAGTGGTAACCAAGGTGTCACTAAATGTAAGTTCTTCAAACACACCCATTCTCCTTTTTGAGCAGCTTGCTTAATAGTTTCCAATGCAATTTCATTCTGGCCACCTCCCATAGCGAGTTCATGATAGGCATTTCTACCAATAGTTGCTTCTGCGAATTCTTAAAGCTCAGCACTTGGATCTGAACCAGCAGAGATTATAAAAAGAACAGGTTCTTAAGGTGATGATTCAAACTCTGCCATATGTGAGAGAGTAAATGGTGTTGGCTGTAGTGTTTAGTTGCCAAATGCCTCTTTCACAAAGTTATGCATAGCACTTTCAAGTCTATCTGGTCTAAACACCTAGATAAGAATACATCTCTAGAATGATGATAATCTTTAGGCTACTTGTGGTGGGAACTCCTTTTCTGGTTAGTTAGATTTCATAAAGGCTGCCCACATTAGCTCATTCTCTAACTACAAGTTAGGGATAATATGTGAGAAACTGTTTGCGAACATAGAGAAGATTTCTTTTCTGTCTTTAGATGCCCATCTTGGCAGTTATACATGTGAGTCATGACTTGCAACAATAGTGCCTGAGAAGAATTCCCATTCATTTTTACCGAATAAATTAGGATAGACACCTTTAACAAAATGTAAACTGTATGTTAATCTATCAGCCTTGAACAGTGATCTACCAATCTCTGAGAATGTCAATTTAATCAAACTATTAGATAAATAGTTAAGTTTCTCTTCTGTTGAACTTGCTTAAGGTTTTGTATCAAGTGCTCTCTTAAACAATTTAATGAAAGATGAGAGTGAGAACTAATACATATTATTGATTTTAATCAAATCACCGATAACCATAAATAGATTAGAACCAATATATGCAAAGTTCTTGTAGACATTTCTCTGTTAATCTAGTGATTACTGTAAATTGTGAGATTCCTCTAATGATTATTCAATTTATGTGCTTTACTTCTTAGTCTCATTAAGTGAATCAATAAGTGCTTTATTTTCTAATATATTACCAGTTGAATTAGCTAGTTCATCCAATAATTACTTCTCAAAGCCTGCTAACTTTATCTTTAATCTTTCTTCCTCTTCTAATAATTAAGTTTTTCTGCTTTCTAATTCTGGTTGCTCAAAGTTGATAGTGATTGAAAGTAATTGACCTTCAAGTCCACTCTTAGTTACAGTGAAGTTAACTGCTGTAATTAAAGATTAAGCGTTTGGTGGGATGTCTACGAAATTGTCTCTGGTACAGAGATAAAGTCTGAAGTTAGGGTTATAGTCAACTGCTTTTTCACCAATTTGCACGATTTATCTGGGTCCTTATTGGATTAAATCCTTTCTGAGTAGTGGGAAAAGCATAGACTCAATTCCATCAACTTCAAGAATGATGAGAGTCTTGCCAAATCTGATAGAAAGCTCAAGTTAATTATTAAATTTAGGATCTTAATGATTAACTATTTCTAGTCCCTCATTGCTCTGTTTTAATGTGAACTTCAGCCACTCAGTAGCAGAGGCAGCAGGATCGATAATAAGTGGAGTTCTTGTTGCATTTAAAATCATAATAGCATTCTCCATCGATAAAGTATCTGCAGGTAGCCCTTCCTTTTTGAATGTTAATAATTGAGATTCTGTACTCAAAAATGTTCTGAAGTTAAATTCCTATATTCTAACCATTTGCAGCCATTCATTCAGAGTCTATTCTCTTATACTTTCATTAGCACCACCGAGATATGTGATATAGGCACTGGATAGTAAAGATTTAATTGGTACTAAGGATAGTTCTTACTCGAGAGTGTGAAGTTATTTTCTCCATCTCTCATTCTCACCAGATAGTTAACCGAGGAGACTTTAAGCAGCATGCAAAGTATCTTCTGCTCTCTTAAGATCATACTTAAGTGACTCAGCTTCTTAAGTTTTTTAAGCGAAGTTTTAGTTAAGAATAGACACTGAACCTTCCAACTCATCTAATTGTCTCTAACACTCTGAAACTCTCTATTGTGATTTATTCAGTTTAGATTGCAAACCATTCAATTCATTGGTGAGTGGCTCAATCTTTAACAGTACTTCTGAGAACTTTACATTTGCCCTAACCCAAGCAGCTAGTGGAGCACAAGCTCTTGAGACACCATAAATAACATTTTAATCGAAACTAGATGGTTTATCGGCAAGAAGTTTGTTAACTTTATTTCTAATATCTTTAGTTACTTGTCTAGCGTCAAAGTTCAGAATTCTTTGAACGACTCCAGATGTTCCTAAGAATTTCTTCATTGCAGCCCATGAAGTATCATCTGATCCCATAAGTCTGAGCACACCTTAAAGCACATCAGCAACTGCATCTGGTGGCATAGCATAAGCTCTGATTTCATTGATATTCTGTGAATTGAGTTTACCGACAAGCTCCTTAGCTTTATCAACTTCAGGTTGAATATCTTTAAGTTCATCTTCAACATTGAACTTTCTCTTCTGAATGATCTCTTCATCTTCAGCACATTTCCTCTGAAGAGCTTCAATCTCTTGCTTTCTCTCTGCTTTTTGCTCCATACTCTTAGTGATCTGCACAAGTGCTACATTGGCTTCTTCTTGCTTTTATTTCAATAGGATCTTCTGAGTTCCTGCTTTTTGTGATAATTCATCGACTAATCTGGCAGCATCTTCTAACTTAGAGAGACCTGCTGATAAATGTTTAGACTAGCCACCACTAGATGTAATGATCTTATTGAAGGTCACTCTGAAATTCTAAATAAAGTTCAAGAAAGTAAGTGGTGAAGCACCAAGTGCAGCACATGACTGATGGATACTCACTGCAGCTGCTAATAACTCATCTTTACCCTTAGAGACTTTATTCATAACATCACCAAGTTCATTTTTAGCTACATGCACCATAGCGTCCTTGTTCCAACCTTCACTCCATAAAATTGTACATTTTGTGTAGAGTGCTGGATTTTGGGAACAGTATTGAAGGAACTTAGGATGGGAATGGTCCATACTGATAACGATACTAAGATTCTTTTGAATTCTAGACACGAAGAACTCAAAGAGTGTTCTGCATTCATATTAATTTCTCATCTCTTCTCCCAATTACTGCAGTAGCGGTTCAAGTTCTTCTGGAGTATATAGACCTGGTACTTCACCAGCTGAGATCAATGAGTTAAGATATTCCAAGAACTCACTCTTAAGAACTTGATGATCTTCGATTAATAAGCAGGTCTTTTGTGCTTCAATACCAGCCCATTACAATACTTACTTGAGATCACGTTTGAATTCTTTCATTGTGTAATCCCTGCTGATATTTGGTGAGAAGAATTGCATGTTCAACATGTGAGCTATTAATTAAGTTGTAGTCTTTCTACCAACACCGGCACGTCCTGCCATCAATAAACAACCGCCTGGCTTAGATAATACTCTCTCAGTGTAGGCAATATACTCCAAGATTTCATCAAACATATGAATAGTCATTTCCTTGAATTCTCTTTCATATGCTCTGAGTGCATTTTCAATTAATTAAACGAAATCAGCTTTCTAGATTCTACCCAATGGTGGTAAATTAGGTATAAGTCTCTCGCCTGAACCTCCAACTTTACTGATGAAATAAGTATCAACAAGTTTATCGTTGTATTTAAGAGTATTTCTGAGTAAATTGTACAAAATCTGATCGAATTTGGCTTTACTCTGCTTATCGACTAATCTATCCTTAAATATTCTGGATGACTCATAAATCAATACCTCAATAAGTGTCTTTGCTTCTTTTATTTCATATCTCAATAAACTGAATACTAATTGGGTGATGTCTCTTGGAGTGAAAAGATAATGTCTGTGTTCATCAATTGAGAAATTAGTTTTTACGTTTGAGAATAGTTCAATCATAAATTGTGAGAGCTTCTTTGAGGAGCTTGCCATATCACCTTTACCAAAAGAAGGATGAGACAAGATTGTTCTCATAAACTCTGCATATACTGGCAGCAACTCCTCTGAAGTAGGATACTCAGCATATGCAATTCTGACATTAGCAGTAAATCTAGTAGAGATCTTATGTCTACCAATGGTTGTGGATGGATTCATAGAAGCCACAATCTGAATTCTTTCCAAGCCAACAAACTCCAAATTATCATCATAGAAGCCTTTATAGCATACGATTTGTTGCAAGAATGAAATTAATTGAATTGTATCATACTTATCTGGCTTAGGAAGATTGATATCTTTCAAATATATGATGAGTCTTTAACTTTCCTTTGGTCTGTAGACTCTACCTTGTGAGTTAGTTGATTAAGCACACATTTAGTTAAGCTTTTAAATCACATGGAAGGCTGAAGTCTAGGAGTTACAATGAATAACTGCAAGTTATGTTGATTTCATTGTCTTAATCAAATTACTGATGATTAAATTCTTACCACATCCCTCTGGTCCAACTAAAATGAAAGAGTCTCCTTGATCTAACCAGGGTTTAATCATAGCAATGTCTCTTTAAACATTAACAGTATGTACAATGGGTGGACTATCTGGATTCTTGAGATCATCAATCTTAATCTCAGACTTTTGCTCTAAGAATGTCATCCATGAACTGGTCTTTTCGTCAAAGTAGTTGTTAAGCAAATTTCTGGGATCAGCTGGTCTTTCATTTGAAAGGTTAAATACTTCTTAAGCAAATTATGATCTCATTGCTAACGAGAAGTTTCCTCCAAGCCCTTTGATAACAGCATCAGTGAACTGTCCTTTTTACTGAATATTATTCATGTAACTGAGTGCATTTTTGACAATACCAATTTTAGTGGTTTCAACAACCATATGTTCTTATCTATTCAAAATATAATCCAATGATTTGAAGAATATGTCTTCCATCCATCCTTGTATCTTTGTTTGAAACTTCTCATCTTGTCTCTTTAACCAGGTTTTAGTGATTCTTTGAACATCAACATCTTCATCTGATAAGAATATCATACCAAGTCTACTAACAGTGGCAGGTGATGCAAATCTTAAGTCATTTGTCTCAAAGATAAAGTTAATGTTGTTTCCAAAACTGATTCTCTCACCATTTGGTAGAGTGAGCAAATGATTATCATCGAGCACGGAGTTAAGTGATTCAACCCATTCCGGATCGATATCACCATCGCATACTATCCAGCAAATTGTTTCTTGAGGTTCTTTAACAACTGCTCTTGCACTGGCTGTCAAGACACCATCTTGGAATTCCCTGGTATCGTGATTCATTAAACCAAGTAGTTAGTTTCTTGGCATACTCTTGGGGTTCATAACATGAGTCACTAGTGGTTAATTCATTTTCTCATATGCCAATTTCAATATTCTCCAGATAGTAGTTTTACCACACCCTGATGGTCCCACAATAACAACTCCCATTCTTTGTCTTGTTGCTTCATAAAATTGCAATATTTTCTGTACTTAAGTATCAATATACTCTAATTTCAGTTCTTCTAAAGCAACCTTAATTGCAGCTGTTAATTCTTCATAGGCGATATCCTCTGAGTTTATTCCTGGGAACATATCCATTTATAAAGCCTCATACTTCTTGGAGTCAGAGTAAGTCAATTTAGACATTGTGTTAATTCTGATGGCTTTGATCAAGAGTAAAGCTTCTTGCTCATATTGAAGAGCTTTACCTTTCTTAAGTTCATTTTGAATAAGTTGACCACCAGTATTGAGAATGGTTTTCAAGGCTCTAAGTCCCCAATCGTAATGTTGCTAATCAGACAGTAATTATCTGCACAATTTGAATAAACTAACAATTTTATTGGAGAGTTTCTTGGCATGTTTGAAACCTTCAGAGAAAAGTAAAGTTTCAGCAATTAATTCATTATCTGGTACAGACATAGCTACTGGTCTGAATAATTGTTTCAAGTTATCTGGAAGTTTAGATCTACCACCATAACCCTTACCAGCGGGGTTCATGGTCACAAAAATACCAGCATTCTTGTTGACTTCAATTCTTCTACCTAGCAATTCCAGTGATGGTTGTCCTTCTTTAATAGCCCATTGGATGACTTGAATTTATTGTGAAATAGCAGACAGTTGTTCTTCAAGGAGTCTGTTGAATTCATCGAAACAACCCCAAGCACCACATTTAACCAAACCAATAAAGATTCTACCCATTGCCTTATAATCCAAACCTTCATCGCAGTTAAATACTAAGACTTGTCTACCGAATGCTTAACCTAGAGCTTTTACACTCTCAGTCTTACCTGTACCTGCAGGTCCATAAGGGTTACCACCATAACCCATTTTCATACCCAAAACAAGGGTTAAATAACACTTGTCTGTTAGAGGAGTATGTACAAGCTTTGGTGCATTACCCTGATATTCATAGGTATAATCAAAGAAAGCATCACACATACCAACTTTAGAAGTATTTTCTTTCTAGTCAACATAGTATTTAAGTTACTTGAACCACATCCAATCATTTGTATTTTGAGTTTGCACGATGGGATCTTTGATTAATTACTCAACCACATCTACATTATGAATAATGTCTAGGATAAGTCCCTTGACCTTAGAGAATAGTAAAGTATCTCCCTTGTTATCAAAAGAAGTGTATGATTCTAACTGCTTTTGCAAATCTTGTTTATAATTGGTAAGTTTACCCTTCTTGACTGCGGCTCCACAGTTATCTGAGAATTGAATCATTTCTGAGAGACAGCATATTTAAGCTGGTGTATTAACAATATCTAGTCCTTATGCTTTGACAACTTGCATAAGTATACTGTTTAAAGTGTCTCTCATTGACTTTTCTAACTCACCAAGCCACACTTCTACATCATCAGTGATTCTGACTGGGTTCTTCAGCTTAACATATTCATTAGCAGAACTAATCATTGATATAATCTGTTGATTACCCTTATCAAACTCTACTTTATGAATACCAGCGAATAACTTCTTGAGATGGCTTTAAATAACAGCTGGGTTTTTAGCTTAACCGAGAATTTCCAACAAATCATCATCTCCGATGAAATAGAATCTAGAGAATTTAGATCTCTTTTCTTCTAAGAAATCATTTAAGGCTTTTTGGCACATTTCCAGTTGGGTGAGGATAGTCTCTAGAGTGTCTTTTAGACCTGGGATTTCACACAAGGATACTACTTTGGGGTTAGAACCAATTCCAAGCATGATGCCTCTGTACTCTTCATCGACTCTTCTGAATCTTCCTTGTTCTGATGGCAAAGCGCCTCTCATAAATATAGGTTCGAGATAAACCCATTTTCTTTGAATGATGTTGAGTTTGGATAGATAGTCATCTACACCACCAAGTCTCTTCTCAAATTATTCAATTTAATCAGCAAATCCAACATAGAACCTGGATTCTTTAAGCGACATAAGAAGTGATTAATTATCACTAACTTGAGTCATGATTTCTTTCCATTCTTTAATTAATGGTGTTTTTCTTCCGTTACTGTCATAGTCAGTAACAATAAATTCTGCACTGTCACACCATACCTTCAGTTCTCTAATAGCTTCTCTAATTGTTACTTCACCTTAGGCTTTGTCACTTAATTCCTTGATTTCTTTGGATTTCTTAATCATAATAGGTACTGCATCAACTAAGTGTTTGAATTTCATGTTGTCAAAAGTAACTTCTTTAGGCATATCAAGCATTGTGATTAGTCTTCTCCAGTGTTCTTTCTCGAATGACTCTCCAGTACACAATTTGATAAGTGGCCATGCTTATTTGAAGTTTTCAATTTCTTACAGTAAGAACCTAACAACAACATCTTTATTCTTGTTCTTGAGTTTCTCAGACCACTGTAAGAATAAATCTTAGAATGCGAAGTAGCCTTTCTTTCTGAATGTAAGCCATTCTTCTTTTCCGAATTCATTAAGTTCAGTGTTGAATTAATCGAAGAGTCCCCATGCTTCTTCTTAGTCTACTAATTCGTCCTTGAGTTTATCGTAGTATGTAAAAGCAGGCTTGTCTTTCTTGAAGTGCTCACAGTCTCTGAAGATTTTAGTTATTCTATCTTAAAGTCCGTTCCATTGGGTTCTTAATTCCTTCATCATCTCGGAGGTTTCTAAGGCTTCTTCACGGGTTAATTCATTTCTGTCCTTTGGCTTCTTTTCTTGCCATTTATCAAACATCTTCTCCAAATCTGAGTTTAATTCCTTAGCTCTCTTATCAATTTCTTATCTAAGTCTAGTCTTTTGATCTTCAATCTTGTCATTGAATGCATTGAGTCTAGCATCGAACTCTCTCCACATGCTTTCAATTTCACCAAGTCTCATGCCTTGTCCAGCAATTTGTTTAATCATTAGATTTTTCTTCTCGCACTAATCGAATATCTTGACGATGTCTTCTTTCTCAACTTGTATTTACACAGCATCTTAATGCATTTTCTCGATCTCCTCAACACTTTAAGGGTTTGAGTTGAGTTTCTCAAGACCTTGTTTAATGAATCTGTATACTGT
>LAST02022412.1:0-13598 GCA_001273305.2 Sterkiella histriomuscorum
AAAACCCCAAAACCCCAAGAGTTTTTTGTTTTGATAGATAATAAGTAAAGATAAGAAATTAAAATTAATTATTAAAAAATCTCTTGAATTAAATAAATTAAATACTCAAAGAAATCAAACATATGGACTCCATCCTATCCAGGTTCTTCCCAATATATTTGGATCTCTAGCTTATTCAATCAGACAGTCAACATATTCATCTACCTCTAAATAATGTTTTCTTTACCTTAATAGTTAATGTCTGGAAGAATCTTCTGGACCTTTTATCGCATTTACTATAATTTTAATATACTGTCTCTTTTCATGCTTTGAGTCTTAAAGTTCCTTAACAAGCACTTTAACTGGATTTAAACCATGAAGCTTATCTTTAACAATTTCGATTTTCTTTCTTGGATACCAAGCTAATTCTTACAATTCTTCTTCATACTCACTTATCAAAGAATCAACAACACCACCATTCTCATTTTGATTATTGTCATTAATATTAGACTTTTGCTTTTATTTTGCATCCTTAACCCAATCCAAAAGTGGTTCTTTAACAAAAATTTCACAAGTATCCATAATAAGGCTTTTTCTTTTTCTGAGTGCAGTTAAGGCATGAACCATTGTTTACTTATAAACACCTTCTAATGGATGAGGAGCTATTACTCCTTCAATTTGTTAAGTTAGTCTGAAAGGCATTAGTTCTGGAATACCAAGCTAGACTCCAGAGCCAAAGGCAATACCAAAATCAATTCCAAGAATTTCTCCATCTGAAGTATCAATCAAAAAATTTTCAAGATGTCTATCTCCAATACCAATTAAATAAGAAGCAATTGAAAATGTTGCTAAAGATTTAGAAAATTGGTTTTTAATAGCTAAAAATGCTGAAGATGTTAAGCATAAATTTTCCAAACCATTTCTTAGTAAGTACCATGGCATAGCATCTTTATGTTTATTGTATCCATCAATAACTATTTTATCTTCACATCCTAATAGTTATAGATGCTGTTCTGCAATATTATCTTTCTTTGCGTTTCCAGGTACACTAGCCTTTAGCCATTTTCTTCTCTCTGCAAGGGCTCTGCTCTAATTTAAGTCTTTTCCTCCTTCAACTCTTATATGTTCTCTATTGATTATGTTCTTCATAGGTTCAGTATTATCAACCCATTCTAAAACTCCTAATCGATTAGTTATCGGGACTACATTGAAAGTCTTAATATAAAGGTCTCTATTTTAACATTGTGCATCATCTTTAAAAATGCTATTCATGATTTAAAATAATTACTGAACTCTTTAATCTAAACGCAAATCTTCACCACCTTTGACAAGTAAATGATAATCTTTTTCATTTGAACCATGAACAGTGAGCCTTTTCGGTCTTCTGATTGATCCAAGAACAAGTAAAGTTTTTCTAGTACTTGCTATTTTAACATTTTTCTCAACAAGTGGTTCTGATCTTAAATTCTCATATTAGCCTGGAAGCTCAATATATTCATAAGGATTGTAAAAATCATTGATGTCTAAGCTATCTAACCATTCACTGAAAGTTGACACTTTTTCATATCCCTAACCTAATGTTCCCATAGTTTCACTAATTTTCTAGTTTAGTTAAGTCATAACTTAAAGGATTTGTTTCTAGCTTAACTTATCTACTCCTGAGGCATCTTATCCGTAATATTTTGTAAAAGGAGCTTTCCATTTTTCTGCAAACTTTCTGTTATATGATCCAACTTGATCTCCAACTAGTGCTTTTTCTGTACTTACTAAATCTTGCATCATGAGCTAAATGATTTCTTTAAGTTTGTTTTTAGGAACTTATTTGGGATTTTCTTCACTTAGAAGATCAGTTATTATTTAATGCCAGTATTTAAATCTATGCTCAGGATAAACAAGACAATCTAATGCCTCGATCCAAGAATTTAAGTTTTTGAAAGATCTCTCAAAGAATTTGCTTAGTTTATTGAATAATGGTGTCTTTTAGATATCTGCATCTAAAACATTCACTTAAATATTACTCTCAATCACTTTGAAAGGATAATAAAGTGCTTGTGGATAGCGTTTAGCTATTGCTACGACCTTTTCCTCAATTACAGAAGACTCTGTCCTGTTAATAACTGCAACTATTTAGTTTATCCATCTAAAAAATTAATTAAATGCATTAAGATTGAAATTACCTTAAGAAAAACCATGCAGGAGTGTCTTTTGAATGTGCTATGAATTCACCTTCAACACTATCTTTATATTTACTAACTATATCTAAAAGTCTTGGTATAATATCTGATGCTTTTTCATATTCAAGATTCAAGGCTAGTAATCCGTATCTTATACTCTACCTTGCCACTTCTTCTTCTGTTTTCTTTATCTTTTATAAACTGCTCTTAATAACTTTGTTGCAATTATCATTTTCCATCTTTCTTAGTATTTTGTCTGAGAAATGAGCAAACTTAAAGTAAGTTTTAGCCATTGTGTTCTTCATTTAGTCGTCATACTATGCAGCTACTTTTACTTTTTCAATAACCTGTGATAAAGTTCCAAATGACCTTCCCAAATATTAAGTGCAATTGTCTCTATACTCTTTCAACGCTTTTTCATTTTCTTCACCTTATACTCCTGATAATATAATATTCAGCATCTTCTTTTCTAGTCTCTATCTCAACAGTAAACTTTTGATTTCAGTGTTAATATCCTCAGCCTTATTTTCTTGATTTTCCTAATCAAAAGCATCTTTCATCTTTTTCTCTAACACTTAAAGAATCTTAAATAACTTTTCAGATTTTTACTTAAAATCTAAATTCATAGTTTCAGATTTAAATTGCTCGCTTTTGAGTTTGATAATTGGACCTACTATTTTCATATTAGATTGGGCATTATCATCTGCGTTTCTCATTTTTAAAGCTCTTTTTAAGAATCTATCTGAACTGTCATATAAGCCCATTTTATAAGAACCTTTAGCACATTAAACTTGTAAGATAGCATTTATGTCGCTTAGGTCTCTCTTTTGTTTTAGTTAATCATTTAAACCTTATTTCAATCTGAACTTGTAAAGATCTAAATAAAGATTTCTGGAAGTTAAAATATCATCCCAAACTGAAATATTATCAAAAGCATAGCTAGGCACTCTTTAAATCCAATGTTAGATAGATCTTACAACTTAGGGAATAAGTTCATCTTTTGAAACTAAACCTTCACTTTTCACTATACCTAAGAATTCTCTCATTTCATACAGTTTCTATATTCTTTGAACAAGAATATGCTATGATACTTGTGATAGTTTTGTAAGATTTTTCCATTATGACAAGAGTTCATTAGTTTCTTTATCTAAATAAAACCTTGCTCTATCGTAATCTTTGCATGTCAAAGCATTAAGTGCCAATTCATAGTTGAAGTTTTTATCTAAATATGCCTTTGATACACTGTCATGTTGCCACAACTCTAATTAATGATTAAGATTATTCCAAAAATCATCTGTCCTTATCTGAGCCTTAATCATTTTCTCAGCATGTGCAAATGGTATATCCTAGAGTCTCCTATCTTTATACGTTGTAGTCATTTCACTAGCTATTTCATCCCATTTTAATAATTCTGATTTTGAATCTAAACGCTTATTTTAGAGTTCAATCTTTATGTGGTCCTCCAGACATTCAGTCAGTTTTGGATCGTTTAAGGCTTGTTCTAGAACTTACAAACCTTCTGATATGCTACCTTTAGATCTTAATGCATGAGCTTCTTTTATTAAATTTACAGTCTTTTCTTAATCCTGACTAAGCTTACCTCCACCCATAACATCTTAAGAATTATCATTATGAATATATTTCTTGAATATAATGCCTTCTTCATCAGCTAAGAATGACCATATGCCTTGCAAAGCATCATTATTTCCAATTTATTCATATAAATTAATCATGTTAAACCAATATCTTCTGTTGCTGTCACTCACTTAATTAAAGAAGAAAGTCTTATTAATGGCTTTTCTAGAACTTTAACTACCTTGACTATTTTATTGTGCTTTCTTTTTTTGTCCCTGCTTAATTTCAGCTTCTTAAAATTAGGCATCTTAAATATCTTAACCTTTCAAAATAGTCTCTTCAATTAGAGCTAATGCAGTTTAGTAAGACATTGAATGTTAACCAGTTCTTTGAATAACTTCAGCTGATACTGTAAATCCATCAGTTTTAAGCAGTTCCATTGATACTCTGTGCATGCAGTTAATACATCCATAGTCGTAGTTTATTGATTAGTCTAAAACATTTCTCACACCATGTCCTAATTATTCTCTTTACTATTTATCGTTAAGTGATTTATATAATTCAGAGAAGATTTCAACAAATACCTCAGTAGCTACTGTGGTATCATTCTTTATCATAGCTGAAAGTGGCAATAACAAGTCTTTGTAGTAGATTTAAATATCTGGTAACTCACCAACTCTATACTTTCTATAGAGTCCTACTTATTTTTTCATTCTATCTCTCTATCTATTGAGGTACTGTTCTCTCTACATGTTTCTGATTTCTTCTTATCTCTATAAATGTAGAGGCATAGAACCCTAAGGTACATATCTGATTCTTTAACCCTGTGACTCTTAAGGTTTGTATACATATTGATTTTAAGCGAAGAATTTAGCTAAATCATGTTTCTTCTTCTTTCTTGCTATTGGTGCAATGAATCCATCGTCATCTACTAAATCATTCCTATCTTAACTGCCAGAAAGTCCACTGCCACCTTATGCCCCACTATTTTAAGACCCCGTTTTGATTTATAACACCTATGGTAGTGCATTTTTATTCTATCTCTTATTAATACGGTTGATTTCATAGAAGGAAGCAGATATAGAATCGGTTATGGGTGGTGAGTTACTATTATCACTATTTCTCATAAAATTAGATGCAATTAAACTTGACTATTCAGTTTAAGTCTAAGTAAATTGTGGTATTTAAGTTGCTCTGATAACATTGGCATTGTAAAATTGAGATTCACTAATGTCATCTACTATCTGAGAACCCATCTCTGATTGATTGCCGACACGCTTTTGTTAAAGTTGGGAACGCTATTACTGCTGCTTGTTTGAATTTGCAACTGTTGAAGCATCTATCATATCGATGTCCTGACTTCCTTATCTTGGTTTTTATTGACCCATACCATTTTCATCTAAGTTTTCATTCTCAGCTTCTTGAATAGTAGATAATTATTGCTATTACTGCATCTCTCTTATCTACGCCTATGATGATTAGAAAACCTGATCCATTTGAGAAAATAGTGGAGTCAAAGGCTATGATCTATTCAGATTATGACCAAATTGATTTATCTCTAATGGGTGGAATTTACAGTTTTATAATGGTTAATCAAAAATCTTTCTCTCAAAATCTGATGACTTATTAGTGATTTGCATAAGAAGATAAACAGCGTTATTAAGCCATATAGCCTCTTCATCCTGAGTATATAGCTATTCCATTAATTATTACAATCTAGTGGTTGGATCTAACTCTAATCTTGCAGGATCACTCCAGAATGATATCAATTTATCTCTCACTAGTTTAGATTTATCACTAAGTCCTCTGATTAATGCACTCTTAACAATAGGTCTTAAATCTTCATACTAGTCATATAAAAACACCATGAGATCATAGAATAGTCCTCTGGAATAATCATTCTTATTATTAACAAATAATTGTTTCAATCTCACTAGTACTTTCTATAGCAGTATATCACCTTACTCAGTATTCAATTTAGCTATTTAAGTTATGATGAGCAGGAAAGATTATTGGTTTTCATTCGAGATATCTGCTAAAATATCATCGGAATCTGCTTAAATAGACAAAGTGATTTGATTTATATCTTCTAATTAATGTCTCTCTCGGCACAGTTAGATATATCTTTCAAATGATTTTAATATTGCATTTCTCATACTACCAGTTAGTACTTTGACGAATGATAACAATTTCATAAAGATTCTTCTTTCATCTAACAATTATGGGAATTCTCTTGTGATTTTCTCAATTGAGTTAACTAAAACATCATGCCTTTCATTTTCTTCATTCTCCATGATTGAGTTGATGGAATATTTTAAGAGTGTTGGCTATCTTGAGAGTATTTTACCAAGGGTCTCACTAGCTGCTTAGATTATTTATTTCTTTTTTGACGATTAAATCTTTAGCAAATTTCCAAGTAATTTATCGAGTTAATCTGGTTTCTCTTCTAGTTAGAAATGTCTCTGATTTGGATGAAGGTTATTGATATTGGAAGGATTTTCAATAATGGGTATATCAAATGATACAGTAAGTGCTAATATTTAAATGCCAGTCATCTTCCATAGATTGCTGCCCTCTTTTTTATCGTCCATACCTACCATCATACTTATCATATCTTTATTCACAGCTACTAATTTCCTCCATCTGTGTAATAATCCAGCAATTATTTCTATATAAAAGATTATCACATTTATATAAACTCTAACTTACAAATATTAGTGTTGAATATCATTTTAGCTTTATCAGCTGCGTATTTAATGAGAGTATTAACCATTGAAGTGCATAGTGTTTTATTATGTTTTGACTTCTCACCTTCTTCTTCTGGAATGTAGTTCCAGGAAATAAGCAGTGTGCAGAGATCTCTCATGAAATAATGGAAACCCTTGCCGCCGTTGTTTTTGTCGCAGATGTAGTTAGCGATTGGTTCAAACCAATGCTGAGCATAAGGCTGGAATATCAGAGGGCTATTAAGAAAGAGTTTATTAATAATTTTAATAACTTACTGATTAATGAGTATCTTAAGAATGAAAATCTTAACATTAAGATGAGTTTCTGGTCTTCGAATCTCAGAGTTTAAGCTCTACATAAACAGCGGCATCTCTTTATTATTATCACCTTCCCATTAAGTGTGAAACAATTAGTTCATCTTATCAATACATCTCTTAATATTCTTCATGCATTCATGTTTATTAACATTATCTAATTCCAACTGTAATATATCATCAATATCATCGTTTTAATTGTTGTCATTATTAATATTATCGTTTTGTGAAGAATTTTAAACCTCAGAACCTTCTTTTTTACGGTTTATAAGTCTTTACAATTTTTCTTCCTCACTTTTCATGTTAACTTTATCTGGCTATGTTTCAAATACCATAGCAGAATTGAATTTCTCATTCTATTGAAAATTATGGAATAAGTATTTAGTGATAAAATATCAGTATTTATCAAAGTAATGAAATATCACTTACAGTTGACATAAAAGATGTAGTCACATATTCTTTAATCAAATTATTAGCTCTAATCTCAGCAATATCTCCAATATCTCTCTGATTGCTCTATTCAATTTTCATCTCAATATTTTTCAGTTGAACATAATTAAAGTTGGTTTCAACTTCAAAGTTGTATGATTTCTCTGTATCAACTAGCAAATGCCAAAGTGACTCTTCACCCTTATCTCTATTAGTCACAAATAAAAATTGTGAGAAAAGGTTCTCTTTTACTTAAGTGTTCATAATTACTGCTGTCAGACAGGAGTAAGCTGCACAGGTGAATTGACGCTAGACTTATTAAGGGGAGTTGAATTGTTAAAAATCTGTTTAAATTTAATCTTTTGTTTGTTTCAGGAAATCTTCTATGTGGGTTTTCTTTGCTTAAGAACAGGCTTAAATGAGTGATTTTGTTATTTCATTTCCTTGTGATTACTCTCCATAGATTTGTTTATGTACTGAAGTTTTTATAGTTTCTGCTTTTAATCTTCTGAACATTACCTCAAACACCAAGAAAATTCTTGTTCTATTTAAGAAATTAAATTAAATATAATCAAATTATAATAATAGTACTTTTCTTTAACTCTAAGATAAAACTCAAGAGGTTATTCTTTAACATCAGTAAATGGTTATTTCAATACACTCTCTAATTTAGGAGTATATTCAATCATAACTTTTTCAAGATAACCTAAATCACAAGTCTCCAATATTTTAAGTATAATTTTCTTAACAATAGCCCATCTCAAGTTATCATCAACACTTCTATCCAACTATAATATTTAAAATATAAAATCCTTAAAAATCTTTACATCTCTATTAAGGAATTCATCAAAGAATTGTTTTATTGTATCCTTGAATGTTGGCCATATCTACCTGTTAATCTATTGAGTAATAATTATGTTGAGAGTTCTTTTTAGATTAGGCTCATATGTAGTCTTATGCTCTCTGATACTTCTGTATAATAGTCTTAATACCTAGTTGTAAATTGACGATTTAACATTGATTAATTAGCTTACCTTGAGATTCTTTGATAAAAGTAGCAGATTCAAGAAGCCATCCATAATAATATGAAAATTGTTCCACAGATTTGAGTTTTTCTGCAACTCCTTAGTTTTAATAGGGAAGAACTGTTATTATAAATTTCTCAAACTCCAATCGAGTCTTTCATGTACAAATCCACCTCTATGTGTACTCATATTATATATTAGTCCAACTAGGTTCAATGCTTCTTTCTTTATATGAACAGGATATCTTTCCTTGAGGAATACTTCAATATTATCACAAAGATTTTCCAAAAAGGTTAATGCTACTTTATTTGAAGCATCTGTTAAGTGGTGTCTGCAGTTGTTTACTATGAAAGAGTAGATTTTTATTTTGTTGCTGGCTATCTCAAAATCTTCGAAATCTTTGCCGCCTTCTTTAACACTCCATTTTACTGGTATGTGAGTGAAGAGACACTTGTGGTAACTGACAATTTTCTTTTCATTAACTCTTTCTAATATTGGTATAAACACTCCAAATAATTTAATTTCATCAACAGCCTTTCCAATTAAATACTCACCTACCATCAATCTCTCATTATTCCAATTTTCTGCAATATATGTCAATAATATATCCCCAGTTTTCTAATATATCTCAGTTTTGAAAGTAAGCCACTCACTTAGTATCTAATTTGGTATCTCAAGTTTAGATAAAAACTTAACCAGTATCCTTGATGACTCATTATGAATAGGTGATTCTTTCTGAAGCCAATCTTCTACCACAGATAAAAGATGCTTTTATCTTAGGAGATAAGTTCTGATGTTTTCATCGAGATTTGCTAATTTTAAATAGCCTAAGCATAGTGATGTTAATAGTTTTGGGTGGTAGTCATCTACATTTGTTGGCTTTATTTTGTCAAGACTTACAATAGGAAGATTCTATAATATTCTCTCCATAAGTACTTAATTAAGATTGAGATTAGTTATTTCCAATAACCTCTTCAATATAAGTTCACACTACGATCTCAACTATCTCTCTAGTTCCTAATCTTCAACTAGAACATTAAGTTGATGCAGTGCTGGTATGAGAATTATTTGCATGCAAAATTGTGGGAGTTCGAAGTTTGAACCATCCTCAAATTAACCTAGATGCCAAAGTAGAGATTTGTTATCAAGGGCAAGTAAATATTTGAAGAATTAAGTTATTAGTTGGATTCTTGTTTTAGTTAGAGCTTCCTTATCTTCCTTGCAAATGATAAGTTTATCTAATGATTTTTTTTCATTCTTCTTAAATTTATGTAGGATGTCATCTTAAATGAATGATTGTATATTTCCAATCCATAGTTTGATATCAACTAGTTTTCTGCTTATATCATCAAATGTTATTATCTTTTTATTCATTAAAAATGTGAAGCATTCAAGTTGTGCAGATAATTGATCAAGAGTTTTTTGTTTTTCAGATAACAAAGTCTTTCTAGCTTCTCCCTTTTCTTTATTAGTACTTGCCTACTTATTTTCTTCTTATTTATTTTCCTCCTTAAACTTAATTTTCATCAGCCTTTTAAATATGGCTTTATCTCCTCTCTTCTATAAATAGTATTCAAATAGCCACTTTTCAGGGTCATCAGGCATATTCTCGGAATTTTTAGGTGGCAGGCTTTTGACTAGTGCTTCCCATAGTTTCATTGATTCTCTTCTACATACAGTCTCCACAGCAACAAATTTCTCAAAGATATACAGTATGAAAGTGTAGATAGAGGGATGTATAGATCTTTTAGGATTGGGTAACATTAAAAGATGTGCTTTTCGTTAACAAGCTTTAGTTATTTTTGTCAACATTTGTGAGCAATTGTCTATTACTTCTTGAGAGAATTCTAAACTATTGTGACACATCTTTAATGAAGCTAGAACGTTATGGGCTATCTCGAGGCAAAATCTGTCTATTAAAGGGTCGAAATCTCTGATGATTGAAAAGATCTTTGAGAAACATAAGACTGAAGATAATCTCTTAAATGGATCTGGATGGTTCGAGTTACTTTCGATTCTTCTGATTAATGACTTGATATTATTAGGATTATCTCTGATATCTTTATCAGTCATTTGTTTTAGACTCCATTTAGCAAACTCAGCAACAGCATTACTACACATCTCCCTCAGTGCACTGTTATTTCTACTTGATGCTCCATCTATTAATGCATCTAATAATGATTCAACTTCTGGGTGCTCATAAACTCTTGAACTAGAGAACCATCTCACAATTTAGAATATCAGTGGTTCAAATAATTGTCTAGAAATATTTTCTACTTCAGTTGCCAATTTAATTATCACAGGGAATAGTTTTTAATAGATTTTAGCGAATGGAGCTATTTCTTAATCTTTATTGTGTCTACCTTTAGGTTAAGTAGCATTTTTACCAATCATATAAATAACAAGAGCATGTAAAAACTCACAAGCTGCTACTCTAGTCTCTCTATCATTAGAATTTTAAGCAAGATCAACTAATTTTGGTAACACAGAGTCAAAGTAAATATCGACTTTTTTAGTATAGAGTGGTATTGTGAATTTCAATCGTTTTTCTGGGTCCCATTTAATAAAATTCTCCTTTTCGATTAATTTATTCTGATCATTATTGATTATTTAATGAGCATGCCCTCCTATCTTTCCTAATAAGTCTAGTACTTTTAATGCTATGTCTTTCCTCTATATATTGACTTCATTGCCGGTTTTAAGCATTTCTAGATATTAATATGTTTCTACTTCATCTAATTTGTTTTTTGACTTATTTTTATTCTCTTCTTCAACTTATAAGAAATCACTAAGTTTCGGTAAGATATCGTTATATAATTCTATAGTGACATTCATTGGGAGTAAATTGAACCAATGCTCAAGCATCATTATACTGTTCATGGCAAGCTGGTTATTAGTGCGACCTATCTCTAGAGCTTTGAACATTATTCCTTTCCACATGTATACATTATCAGTCCTCTTATCCTTTCGGTATAGGATTTACACTGGGACATGAAGAAGCAAATCTAAACAACTTATTAATAGCTCATCTTAGTATTCTTCCTGCTTGCCAATTAGTTCCTTGAAGAAAGTTAGAAGCATGTTGTAAGTATTTTGCTTTTCTCCTTTAACTGCTGCCATTTCTAAAATTTCATGGTCATCATCAAAATATCTGTGAGTACTGCAAATTTACATAGACACTTTCATCAAGGAATACAATTTCGAGATTCTTGAAGTTTACTGAGCTTTCTTAATAAGTACCCCACTGAAAGTTGAAATCCATTTTAAGAACCAATTTGCTTTACATTATAGCAAGAACATCTCTGCAAAGTTAGATAGTCTAACAAGGAACTGCTAATCTGTGTTATTATTAGCAATATATGACACAACATAGTCCTAATGTAAACCTGAGAATTATTCATTAACTATTTAAGCTTTGTGGTTTTCCTCTTAACCCTCAAGTGCTTTAAGAGTTTATCTTCCCTTCTCTACTTTATAGGTTAAGTTGAGATCATCTATTCTTTCAATGATTGTTTAAATCAACTCATCATAGACCATTTAGCAAGTGAAATCAGACCATATTTAATCTTTATTAAGCCAATCTCTCCAAAATTAAACAGCATCTTGTAAACTTTCAAAGGGTGACTCACCACCGAAAAGTACTGCATCAGGTATTTTGAGTGTATCAATTAGACTATACCTCACGAACTTTTTTATCCATAAAGAGAATGGTGCTTTATGGAAAGCTAAGGCTTTGGTGAAAGAGGCAAGTGCTTCATAAAATCTGTCTCTATATTTCTGATAGAGTTTACGGTGATGTCTTACACCTATCTCACAGACTTTATGGAAATGTAATAAGAAGGCTTCTGACGGCTCTTATTTTAGGTTTTGTAGAATGTAAGAATACGACTCAATGAAGGAGATTAGCTATTTCTATTTCTTGAGAATTTGTTTGAAGTTTTTAAAGTCGCTTTTTGGATCCTCTTACTACTAGAATTCTTTGATAATTTTGTTTTCTGATACCTATATCAATGTTTCTAGATATTTGTAGAGCTATTCATCTCCCATAAAAGTCTAAATGGCTTTAGAGAATATACCAACTGCTTTGATTGTAGATATTAACAAAACATTTGTATGGCTTTGGTCATCTAGGATTTCTTGAATCTTAAGCATTATGTTTCTGAAAATGTCTCTATGTATTGACTAATCTCTGGTCAGACCATCAGAAATCTGTTGTATTAAATGAGCAAGTAGCTCATTTGCAGCATCTCTTGTTTCCATATTTTCATTGACACATAATTCTATAATAAAAATATTTATTTAGTGATTAAATTAAGATTAAATAAATATTACTGAAAGTTATTGTAACAAGCTCAATCGAATGTGCTGTAATTTAATTCTTAAATAATCTGATGTGACTACCAAGGAGTCTCATAGCTGCTTTCATGACTCCTTTGTGTTACATATCTTAAATTGGTTAGATTGCAATCTTCAAACTTCTATATAATGCTTCTACTTGATCATCATCAAGAGTACATTCACCAGTAAAGGAATAAGTTAGACCCTTCATGATTCCTATGATTGCTTTTATCTCAGGCTTTTCAGATTTCATTTGTTCTTGCAATTAGATGAACATTTAATCTTGAGATTCTACTCTAAAATCCTCAAGTCCATACTTATCGTGTAGTAAACCAACCAATGTGAATATGGTTCCCTTAACACTAGCAGATGGTCTTCTAAGTTTAATTTCATCAAGTAACATAACCATTGTATCTTTAGGTTTAATAAGCGGCTCAATTTCTCTGCTATTAAATGTCTCAATAATCTTGACAACCAATTGTAAACTCGATTCCTTGACAAGACTGTTACCATCACTACGGAAAGACAGCAGACAAGTATCCTTGATTTGTTATAGATAAGGACTAACTTCTTGCGATCTGAGTTTCAAATAGTCTATCATTAACTCATAGACCTTCTTTTTCACACTTGATAATAATTTGTCTTACATCAATGAGTTTTACCGCAAAAATTCCAATAAGCTCAATTTTGAGTTAAATATCTTTGATGATATGAAAGCTATAAATTAAAAATTTAATGTTTAATTATGCATGACTGTATTTGATAACTTACCTAAATCAGCTTCTTTTAATGATTCATCTAACAAGTAGATTCTTAGTTCATTTACAACTTGCTCGCTATCTGCAAATAGAAATTTGTGGAGTTATTTTAATAACTCATCTATTTTTTACTCCATATGCAATTAATATTACTTTTAATAAATAATTATAAATTGTTAATAGTTTAATACTATGATTTGTAAATCTTTAATTTTAATTAATAAATATTTTGTGACAATTATAATAATTTAATTTACAAAAATCTACTGGCTAATATTT